>BMAT01008276.1:594873-605365 GCA_019649035.1 Elysia marginata | reverse complement strand
AAAAAAAAAAAAAAAAAAAAAAAAAGAAAAAGGAAAAAAAAGAGCAGAAACCAAACTAAACCAAAACAAAGTAACAACAGAAAAATGAGGCCAGGAAGAATAATAGAATTACGAGGGACATTGTACCAGTATCGAGTAGTTGGGCCGGCTAGAGTGCATACACCAGGTCAGAGACAGTACATCGTACATCTCCTGTGACAGAGCCCCATCAATAACTTACACTTTCTTGTGTGCCACTGGCAGAGACTTGAGAGTGTCATGATGACGTCATCATCGACCACTCGGGGCTTATTGAACCAATGAAGCAGAGCACAGATCGATTCGCTGACGTAGGAGGCTGACGGAACGTGTGTAAATAAGCGGGTTTATATAACAACAGTGCGATTGTGTGTGATGGTGTGTGTGTGTGTGTGTGTGTTTATAAAATAATTAGGCCAGTTTTTGTTGATTTGATCGACTGATCAACTGTTAGCTGATACATAATGACGCTGTACAAAGAATGGAGTATTTGCGTAGATAAGATAGGTTATCAGAATGATTGTTATAAGCATTGGTATTTACAAACGTTAGATTTAAATATTTATCATGTCTTAGCTGATTTGTAAATTAACGTATATTGATTGTTATCTGAGTATTATGGGTCTGTCTATTGGTGAATATTTTCATTATTTTTATTAGTATCAAATTGAAGAAAAATGATTCCAAAGCGGCGTGGGAAAAGTATTTTAAATGAAATTTATATGTTAATATTCAAACGTCAGAATATTCAGGCCTCAAACAGTATTTTGAAAAGCTGTTTGTTCCTAACAAGTTTAAAGGTGAAAATCCTGTATGCCTCTTCTCTTCTATGGTTTTACAAATATAAAAGTATAATTGGCATTTTTTTTGCATTTTAAGTAAAAGATCTCACAACAAAGAAATCTAGCTATATCCACTTGAAGGGTTTTGTTTGTAACACAATCTTATCCAAATTTGGTTTTTGACCGAGGCGAAAATATTTTAACTATAGGCACAGAAAAGATGTAACTAAATTTAACACACGTTTTGCTTTTCAACTTCATAACAAAAAAATACAAGGAGACATTCGTAAACCAGGCGAAGACCGTGAACTGGATTTTAGACTAAGGAGAGAATAACATTAAAAAGACTATTTCTGAGAAAACTCCGCAACACAAACCTACGCCTATCTCGTGAGTTTTATCTTCTCTTTAGGACTATAGAGATGCAGCTATTTCCTAATGATTGAAATATTTTAAAGGTATGAAAATATTTGTTCTGCCTCCAATATTTATTCTGAGCTATTTCCTAAACATGGTACCGGTTTGGTCTTACCCAGTCACCGATATAGGCCAGAACAACCTCTGACAATCGGTGCATGATACGGATAGCTCTGTAGCTTTCTGATAAGATTATAACGAATTTCAACTTGAAATTATTCAGGTCAGAAACTGAGAAAGTTAACTCGGTACAACGGCAAACTCACTCCGTTTGTTTATAGCTTTTATAAAAACTGTTTCAAGCTTGTAACTGCGTGGTTAGTCCACTTATATCGACAGCCACATTATAAAAATTTTGACATGTTGACGTGTTTTGCTATGAAGGGATTGTTTCCTCTATAACCTTACTAAACAATTCCCCTTATATCGACTTTCCCCCGGCATTTTTTGCATTATCGACATGCTTACTACTGATTTGATTGATAGAGACTTTAAAAAAAGTAAAGAAGGAGCAATTGATTGAAGGGTATTTTTACAAGCCCAATTCCACTTCAAAGGTGCTCTCAGGGCTTGGGTCCCAATGACAATTTACGGGCTTCCACCCAGAGACTAGCGGGGATACCATGATAAAGAAGGCGCAAACAATTATGGCTTTAAAATCGAAATGATTTTTATTACTAAAAATATTAAAAAGAAAGACGAACAACACAGCAAAACAAATGTCTCCCGATATTTTTTTCTGTGCAAAGCAAAATAAGGATAGTAATTAGTTGCTATAGTTGGCACCACCCCCTTTTTCCTCTTTAACTTTGTATTTTATTTTTCAAGATTTTTATATATCGACATTATATCGATCTCCGTAAGCTTGTCGATATAAGTAGAATACACTTCAACTGTTTCAGGAAGAAAATAACATTTACTTTAAATGACAAGATTATTTAAATCTTTACTAATTCAGCGAATATAAATACAATACGGAATCTCATAAACAGATTACAATAATGCGGTGGTTTTCTCTGCCGAGACCAAGGTTTTTACCTTTAAAGAGGCTTTGCGTGTTGTCTTTTTAAACAAGGTAGGCTATGTCCTTTTTACAAATGCCAAGCATTGAGTTCTTGGAAAATCGAGAGCAGGGAGGCATTAAATTTTTGTTAGATGGCTTGACACGCAGTAGCGAGGTCTATTCCCTTAAAGTGGGCTATGCGACACCTTTGGTGTGTGATAAGACAAGAGAAAAAGAAGGGGGAAAAAACACCACAAAATTATCGTGACAATCAAACTGAAGGGCCTTGGAATGTGTCTAAATAAAATGATAGAAGTCACAACGTTTTGAGTTTATCTACAAAGAAAAAGAAAAGAATTAAAAAAAAAACGATGCATGTACGTCTGTAACATTTAAACGAAAGGTAATCCAAAGCAGACTTAAAACTCATTAATCTGTGAAACAAAAGAAGACAAAAAACGAATACAAATCTAGATAACGTTTCGCTTTTTAGCGTTTCGGCTTTATCATATCTTTATCAGTGACAAAATACTACATATTACATACAAATAGAAGTTTGGCAAAGGTAGTGGTTTGCACTAGGATTAGATGTCATTCTAATATCGGTACATTAAAATGCAACCAACCATTCTTTGTTTGATATAACGTTCCACAAATTTCTCTAAAATGCTTATACAGAGAATATATCCAGACAGAAAAAAATGTATTTTTTCTTTGCTTTGAATCAATATCTAGGTAAAACGTTTCTAGTAATTTTTTAGGCAATCAGGTCAAATCATGCATGAGACGTCTACACTGAATTTGAGTTAAAATGTTCTTTTAAAAACATTTTTATGCTTTAAAACACATAGATCTTTTGCATTTACTTTGTAATGAAATAATTCTGCCTAGACAACAGTTAAGTCAGAACATTTTCAACCTTTCAAAAGGCACCTAGAGGTGTTTAACCGAGCCAGCCAGATTTGTCATTTGTGTTGATGTACGCTAACCTGCCTCATATTATTTGCATAGCATGTTGGCACGAAAAACATAGAGGCGCAGGCTTCCATTACTGGTTTCCTCCATCCTGTTGGAAATCGTGTTTGTATGATAAGATTTCGAACCAACAAGAAGCGGCCTGAAAAGTTAAGGGCGAATAATATTATCACTGGCGCAAGGTGGCGGCCTATGTAAAGAAGAAGAAGAAGAACAAGAAGAGGAAGAAGAAGAAATTAGTGGATCTCTGCTTTGTTCCTCACGACACGCTTTTCTTAACTCTTTTTTGAGCAGGGCAGGGCAAATTAGAAAAATAATATACATGTGTATGCGCCTAGATCTATTCTTGGCGAAAGATTCGCACCCGGAAACTGAACTGAGAATGAAGAACAAACCGGGTGTGATGCAGTAGAAAAAGCATATTAAGCTTATTTGAAAAGCTTTTAGTGCGTTGATCAGACAACGCTAAGCTGTTTTCCCCGCGTAGTAAGGAAATGTTTCCCCTTTGGATTTCTCAGAAACCCCGTAGGCGGCGGCCATAGAAAGCAAAGGCCAGAGAAGTTCTCTGTTTTTCAAAATTAATTGCGAATAAATAAGAATTCGTAATACAATAATCCTTTCTCTAAGCTGATTAATCATAACAAGTAACGCCCACGGTCATCCCCATACAATCATGTAGCCCACAAGAGACTTTTCCTCGTTATTTTAATTCCCAGACGATATTCTCCGTTAAACTCGCAAGTCGAAAAGTAAATAGAGAAAAAAAAGCAAGGCAGAAGAAAATGGCAATTATGAAAAAAAATTTTCGTTTGCCAGCTCTAAAAATTATATTACCTACAGTTAAACAAAAGAGGCAAAAGTTTTCCTAACTTAAAAATTCAACATGATTTTTTTTTCGTCTAGACGAGGTTCTTTAACATAGGCACTTTAAATTTTTTGTAATCACGCTTCGAGCAAACTTCAAAATCAAGACTAGGAGGAAAAAACAACAAAGTCTCAGGACTTCCACGCTTTTGACAAATCTTTTGACAATTAATTGATTTTTTGCCCCAAGTGTAGCTGCAGGCGGATATTTTTGTCTCAAGGCTGTAAGCCCTGAAAGTGTAGGGCCGATTTTTTTTACACATCGATGGAGAGAGAGAAAAGTAAAGATGGGAGACAGAAGGCAAAGACAGATGATGATGATGATGATGATGATGATGATGATGATATGATGATGATGATGATGATTTTGATGATGATGATGATGATTTTGATGATGATGATGATGATGAAGAAGAAAACAACAACAGCAATAAGATTAAGAAAGATAGATAGATAGGTAGAGAGAGAGAGGGAGAAAGAAGAAAGAGAGAGAGAAAGAGAGAGAGAGACAGACAGACAGACAGACAGACAGACAGACAGACAGAGACAAACAGACAGGGAATAAAGCAAACAGAAAAAGATATTGAAATTAGAATTTGAGAAGGGAAACGTGCGAATGCTTAAGGAAAATGAGGCAAAGGAACGCTTGACATTAATACCAAGGTTTTCTATTACGCAAGTTGTATCGGTTTAGAGAGAAACCAAGTGTCCTCAATACACTAAGCTAAGACTCTTGCTGTCTCAGCTATGTTCAGGACAGTATATTTTGCTGCTAGTGCTAGTGAAAGGATTAGGTCCGCACCCATTGAGCTGATCTTGCATCAGTTAAAAAACACAGACAATGTGGTCTAGATCTAGATATCATTGAACAGCGGTCTGTTAACGCAAGCGCTGGTTGAGCAATTAATAACAGCTGTATGTACTAAAGAAAGCTGGAGCGATAAAGTTTTATTTTATTTGTTTGTAAGTCGATAAGGAAACGATTTCTATAACCTAAGATCTCGAATCTTAATTTTAATCGATTAGGCAACTTTTAAGCTAAGCAGGTTGATGGTAGATCGCTAAAAAGTAGAAAAAATAATGATGAATATCGAAGGAGAAGTGGAGGTAGAAAGTAAAGCCCAATCGCCACAGCCTCGACTTCTAGTGGGACCGTTGCAGGTTCGATCTTATCAAACATTTTTTTCGCTCCACCCACAAGTAAAATGGATACTTTGCTACACTTGGTACCTAGCTATAGGCAGTGCTTGAAATTTTTAGAATGCTGAGCATTCTTGAGATACATGTACCCTCAAAGTTTCGATTTCGCTGGTGTGGATTGATCGGTCGTGGAAATAACTTGTAGAATCCCGAATGTGCAGTCAATAGGAAACGGCTACAGTTACCTTTTTATCAAGATAATAAGTGCCAGTAGGAACAAAGACTAGAGGTGGAAGAAGGAGGAGTTAGGATAGTGAGTCCACTTAGCTAAGTCCCGAAACTTCAGATAACCACTCGTTTTCGTAAAAACAGATATGTTAATCCTAAATTTGGAAGATAGTACGGTACAGTAGTCTTTAATTAATGACAGGCAAGGTTTCTATAAACTAAACAACAACAACAACAGACCAGTCATGGTCGAGGATGAGGAAGAGGTGGATGATCATGGTTTGAATTATCTCGGAAGTACCATCAAAAAGAGTGAGGAGTACAGGAAACCGTAAAGAAACGGATGCAGAAAATCCGCTTAGCCTCCTTTGGGCTGAAGAAGATATGGTTCCGTAAGATCATCAAGAAATATTTTTCATAATTTTCATGCTTACTCATAACTTTAGGTATTTGGCTATGACCTAGGCTATTTTTTAAAACGTCAACCAACCACACTAGATACAATATACCATTATTATGAAGACGCAAAAAATGAACAGCCATTTTTAGGCTGTTGAATTGTGCTGCCCAATTTAAAGTATTCACTAAGACTAAGAGCTAAAATTATCAAAAATAAAAAGAGCATAGCTGAAAAAAAATTCATTGTGTTCTCTTGCGCTGTTTTAAAATTAAAAAAAAATATTTTTTCAAACATAACATGCTTTCAGCGCCTCAGCCCTGTCTTTGTTTGATGGTTCAGTTTAAATACAACATAATAATTTAATATTGTAAAATTAGAAAATAAAAACGGAGAGAAAGGTAGTAAGAGAGAGACGGTAAGAGAGACAGAGTAATGGGTTTTAATAGATGCCATGCATGAACCACAAACAAAAGATAAAGGATGTTCGACACAACTAAAATCTTTAGGGAGAATTCTGAATAAAGTAATTCAATTGTCTCTCGGGAGAAGTTTTTAATAGAGGATCTAGAACTAAGAGAAAGCTGGAAAGTGGGAAAAGGGGTGAGAAGTAAATCAGAAGCACAGAGGGATAGAGAGAGAGAGAGAGAGAGAGAGAGAGAGAGAGAGAGAGAGCCAGAAATACAGACAGACAAAGAGAGACAGAGAAAGAGAGAGAGAAACAGGCAGACATGCAAAGAGAGAGAGAGAGAAAGAGAGAGAGACAGACAGACAAAGAGAGAGAGACAGACACATAGACAGACAGCCAGACAGATAACCAGACAGCTAGACATACAATCAGACAGACGGAGAGAGATGAATGAAAGAATCGAGTAAGGGGAAAAAGTGGAAGAGATTGAAAAAAAACAAAACAATCGGAGACATAAAAAAAATGCAACAAGTAACATAATAGAATCTCAAAACGACAGAATGTTTAAGAGGGAGAAAGAGGCAGGATATTGGAGAAAGAGGGTGGGATCAAGAGACAGAAAGAGGGAGAAAGAGAGAGAGAGATATAGAGAGAGATAAAAGGGATGAGAGAAAGACTAAGAGATGAAGAGATACTTTTCAACTAGATACAATAGAGCGGAAATAAATGATTGTCCAAAAAAATATGTATATATAGGTATGTGTATGGAGTTAAAGAGTATGCGGTTGAAAGATTAATCATGAAGTGCTAGAATAATTGTCTTTATAAACTTGAACCAATTTAAAACTATCGATTTTTATACACTTAGTACTTGAATCTTTTTAAAATTTCTTTTAGATCGCTTCATTGCCATAGGCAATAAAAGGCCGGGTAAGTAAAGAAAAACAGTTATTATTATTCTGCTTTTTACAAAAACAAAGTATGAAAATATGTTTTCAGCTTTGGATAGCGCACAAAAAGTGAAAATCATTAAAAATTTAATAGAGTACGTCGTTATTCTCAGCCGAGATAGATTTTGAAAAAAGAAAACAAAACAAAGAAGAAACGAAATACGGTTATGAACGAAAACAAACCATAGAAATAGGTTACATGGAAGAGAAAGGGGGAGCTAAGCTTACATGTATTTAAGAAAGGCAGACAGATATGTACCGGTAAATAAAAGAATGCAAAGAAATTAAAGCGAATGCAATTTTAATAAACAGGGGAAGATAACACGATAAATACATAGATACGGTATTCGCTGCAGAGAGAAGGTGATATAGATAGAAACAACCGCAGAAGCGTAGAGTAATAAGTATAAAGACAGAATTATCACATAATACATTACAAAAACAGATAACATTGGAGAGAAAACTTAAAGTAACATTGAGATATAGAAGAGAAAGAAATCGGGGGGGGGGGGGGGNNNAGGATATAAAGAAAGTTGAGAAATACAAGCAAAGATAAAGAAAAAGGCAGCAGAGAGAAGCACAAAGACACAATCGGGTAATGAGAGAAAAGTAAGACAGAGATAGAGAGACGGGCAAATACACTTACTCAGATAAATAGAAAGAGAGAAAGAGGGAGGGAGGGAGAGAGAGAGAGAGAGAAATAAAATCAAGGAACAAGTAAGTATGAAGAGATAAGAAGAAATTTAAAGAAAAACAAAAACAAACCAAAAAGCAAAACGAAAACGAAACACCCTGTTAAACTCCCATCAAAAGTAAATTACTCTAAAAATTAGGGGGAAAAGTCAGCTTAATAAGTGAAAACACAACAGTATCATTCATTTTGATTAATCGCGACTTCACATTTATACGGCTGCTTTGTGGAAGAATTATTCTACAGAGAGGATGTGTTCAAAAGTACAAAGAAAAGTGCCAAGAATGATGCCAGCAACCTAGAATCCAGACACGGGTAATTAATGTGCGAAAAGATACATATACAAAGCGAAGAAACCTCTCCCCTAAAAAAAATAATGCTCATGGCCGCGCGGTAACTAACCCCTTTTACTTTGTTTTGTAAACCGTGGGAAACTTTTTCGCTGTCTGACAAGGCAATTCCGCGTCCATAACGTGCTCACTGTAAGAAGACAAACATTATCAACCAAGATAGCCTAGCTGCAGCTGAGAGTGCAGTTAGGTTAGGGAAAAGACAGTCAGTCCAGACTGGGTCTAGTGTGGGATGCAATAATAAAACCATGGCTATAATTTTCCTCCTCTTGTGTTTGTTTTTGTCTATGCATTCCTTTGAAGCTTTTTTACTTGACCGACTGATCTAGTGTCAACCGTGGAGTTTAATGACCCCAAGAAAACTGAGGGTAAACAAAATCTTAAGCATGAGATAAAGATAAGGTATATAATTTTCTTTCACACGATATTCGAATGTATTTGCATATTGCATGTTATGTCCAGCTTTAAGCTTTCCCACAGAAAGTCGTCTGGTCGGCCCAGTGTCAGGATAATGTGACTGGGTATGGTGTATGCAAGTGCTCCTTACATCACAGTGTGGTAGCACGCTTTCAATTGTCCCAAGCGCCGTCTCTGATATAATCTTGTTATTAAAAGGAGACGTTAAAATTCAAACAACAACAACAACCACAGAAAGACAGCTATACCTATTAGCGAGCACGTATGGGAAGTCAAAGAAAACAAAGAGGACTTCAAAATTTGAAGGGAAATCATAGAAAAATCGAAGGAGTACTCGACAACAACAAAAAATGTAACTTGCGCCTATAAGAAAATTATTTTATACTAATAAAGAAGCCTACTTTAAACAAAAGAAAGGAAATCCTGTTGACATGCATGAATAGGAAAAAAATATTTGCTTAATAATGCAAGAGAAACAAAGTCATCTAACGACGACCTAGAGGCTAGACGAGCCTGGCGGGTGAACGGAAAGTAAACAGTTGCCTGATGATGCGCCATCCCAACGGACGGTTGGTTGGTTGTTTGAATTTTTAACGTCTCTTTTCAACTACAAGGTTATATCAGAGATGGCGCTTGGGAAAATTGAAAGCGTGCTGCCACACTATGATGTACGGAGCGCTGCATTCACCACACCCAGTCACATTATCCTGACACCCGGCCGACCAGACTTAGCACTAAATCCATAATGCCAGACACCAGGCGGATCAGCTACTAATACCAGTTTTAAAGTCCTTGGTTTGACTCGGCCGGGGATCGAACCCATACCTCCCGATCTCTGAGCGAGTGTCTTTACCGCAAGGCCACAGAGCCGGTTCCCAACGGACGGCGAGAAACACTGTCTAGTGAAAAAAAAATGTAGGACTTGGCTATCATGTAGATAGATAGATAGGTAGATAGATAGATAGATTGTAATGTGCTTTTAAATGTATACATATTTAGAATAAGTTTCAATATCTTATGCTGCCTATCCATTTTTTAAAATACTTTTGTACTCAGATTGAGCAGATTTTTGAAGTTTGAAAATGCGGTTCCATAAATGAAATAAATTATAATTAATTATTATAGACAGATCAATAGATAGATAGAGAGGTAGATAGATAAATAACTAGATAGATAGAGAGGTAGATAGATAGATAGAGAGGTAGATAGATAGATAATTAGGTAGATAGAGAGAGAAAAGAGAGAGAGAGTCAGAAAGAAAGAGAGAGAGAGAGAGAGAGAGAGAGAGATAGAGAGAGAGAGAGAGCGAGCTTATATGATTATAAAAGAAATTAGTAATCTATGTAACAATAGAGTGAAAAAATACTTGATAAACACCAGTGATCACAGACGATTTTTATCATCGTCAACATTCAGGTCTTCCAGATTTCGGTGACTGCTAATTATATGGAATAAAGAGATAAAAAAATATTGCCTTTTCTATTTGGTTTTTGGAATAAGCATTTACCGATGTGAGTGCCATTAAAGGCAGTCAAGCATATTGTAAGACTGGTAGAGAGAAGCGTAGGGCCTTGGTGAGTGAAAGCGGGCAGTCAAAGGGCTTTTGAGATGTATGAGCTCATATCGACACACTTTTTACATTCACTCATAACTGAAGTGGTCAAAACTACCGCTTGCAAACAGACTAACTTAGTGATTGATACAAAAATAGGAGTTTTCTGGGTAAATATTATAAAAATCTATGTAAAAAAAATCTATTTTGAAAAAAAAAACGATACCCGACATTTAATTTCCTCAACCATTGCAATGAAATTATGATCCGAAAGTTAGAGCAAGACCAGAACTGCAAGT
>BMAT01008276.1:541369-560883 GCA_019649035.1 Elysia marginata | reverse complement strand
ATCTATCTATCTATCTGTCTATCTATCTGTCTGTCTGTCTATCTATCTGTCTATCTATCTATCTCCTATGTATGTGTAAAATCAAGTTCCATTATCGAAAGAAATGTTGAGAACTTTCTTATATTGTGCAAATACTAGTTTCTTACGTAAGTATCTATCTATTTATCTATCTGTCTATCTATCTATCTATCTATCTATCTATCTATCTATCTATCTATCTATCTATCTATCTATCTATCTCTCTAAAATAGTTTTCTTTATCTACTTTTTACCTCCCAGCCCTACTCTCTCTCTCTCTCTCTCTCTCTCTCTCTCTCTCTCTCTCTTTTCACGTTATCCTTATATATCTTTAAGCCTCTCAGTTTTTATTGGAATGCTGTATATAAAATTGATGCGTGTTTGTCCGCCTGCGTGTCTCTTTTCTCCTAAATTTTACCCAATTACACAAGTTTCCCTCTTCACACCTCGTGCTTCATTTTCTATAACTCCGCCCACACTTTCGTTCCATTGTAAACCAGTGTAATCGCCCCACCAGCTCAAACACGGAAATAGGCACTTATTCTCTACCTTGATCAAAGAGAGAATCAGCTACAATAAATATTTCACAACCCTTCACGCAACTATGTGCTATAGAAAGGACCCATCTCTGTGGGAAGATGAATGACCTATTCCGCCATCCCATGGCAGCTCTCAGCTAATGCAGTTGTATTTGTTTTGACTGTTCCAAGAATCTCTCAAGCGTTAGACACCAGTTCTGTAGAATGCGGAAGCCACAAAGAAACGGCAAACATTGGCTGCAACCATTGAAACCAGTTCTCTCTCCTTCCTCGATGAAGACTCTTAGTGGTTCTAACTAGTTTCCATTTAAACCTTAGGTGAAATTTGTCTTCGGCTGTTCGTGAAAGGGTTTTCCATTGAATTTGACAGTTTATGTCAATTAAAACTTAAATAGGAAAAGGGGGAAATTTAAGCAATTCGCTGAATTAGACGTAAAATGTAAGGATCTACGTGAAAATAGCAATACTTATGAGTTTACCGTCTCTCTTTTCATAATATCGTTGAACCATATTTTTACACTTAAAGATAGTCTTCTTACCACAAAAACCGTTTTCCACATACGGTAGGCCTCCTATTCAAAAGCAAGAGACCTTGATAGGATTACGTGGGGTCAAAAGGTAGCAACAAGAGGGATTATGGGGACAGAAATTTCCCCTAATTATTATTAGCTGCTAACCCCAGAAGTCTTGGAAACCTGAAATACATCTATCTATTTTAACATTTAAAAGAAAAAAAATGCAAAGTAAAACTGAGCTTTCTTTTTTTAAAGCCATGCCTAGGTATTTACGAGACCTAAAAATTGCGCAGTCTTATTTTCATAAGCCAGAACTTAAGCTTACATTTCAAATGAAAAATTTACTGTTTGACTTCCGGGAAATTGCATCCGAATGGACCCATGTAGCAATACCGAATCTATCCTTGATGAAAAAAGAACATTTAGCTCAAGCAAGATTACATTGATATTTATCGAGTAAAGCGTTTTTAGCGGGTAGGCCTATATTAATTGTAAAATAAAGTTTTAACACTCAAATTAAACATATTTATTCAGCGATCCAAAGGTCTTTTTTACAAATGCATT
The DNA here is from genome assembly GCA_019649035.1 of Elysia marginata. NCBI lineage: Eukaryota > Metazoa > Mollusca > Gastropoda > Plakobranchidae > Elysia > Elysia marginata. The sequence goes on along the minus strand of BMAT01008276.1, from coordinate 559,247 downwards.
CAAATCACCTCGCTCGTGTTTTAAATGAGTACCTGGTCATAAGCAGTGACAGATCTTTTCAATATCTTATAGTGATGCGCTTTTGTTGCTGCTCCTCTGTTAGTTGAGAAGGTATTTTAGTTTTGGTAATAGCCTGTCGTGAATCGGAACCCATGTAAACCGCTTAGAGAATTTTAGTGGATTAGGCGGTTTAACAAAACACTCTTTACCCTAATAGGGTTTAAAACGGTAGCAAAGCGTATGTGTTGTATTTTTAAGAAGTTTAGAAGAACAAGATGAGCTTGCGCTCTGACCTCACTTGCATCCCCCCCCCCCCTCCCACCACAACCTAAAAGAATTTAATGTACATCCTGAACTAACTTTTGTGCTCTTAACATCGAAACTTCAAAATAGGAATATACCACCCACTGCTTTATTGACAAATCACTGATAAACATGCCATTTATAAACAAACAAAAAATACTTCAAGATGGAAAGTTCACTATTATAGCTTAGTTGATTGGGTCCTTTGTAAGTAGTTTTTGTTGAGTTATTGGTTTCTTGGTATCCGGTAGTAAGGATTTTGCAAAGATAAATAAAGATATCGAATTCCACGATGAAACTTTCAAGATGCCGTTTCTGAGATGCTGGATTATGAAATTTTAACAAGGGACGTTTAAAATAAGATGAATTTATAGTAACTATTAGGACAGTTAAATTGAACCATTAAAACTCATTTTTAAAATAAAACACACTCAAACAAACTTTTGTTTACATGAAAATTTGGTCCTAAATTTCTTTTCTGAAACTGAAAGAACCTCCTTATTCTGTTAAAAAACACTTCATAACGGTGTGTTTTAGAAAAGCAATAGAAGAATTGTATACTATTTGCATGTATTAGCATTCTCTAGTGTATAAATTGCCCCGATTTTTTTCAACATTAGAGTACATACGCAACTTATGAATGCACATTCAGCAGATCGGTACCACTTAGAAAAAGCTCATCATTATTTTATTAAAAACTCTGAGATATAATTTTGTATGGATGTACTTACACGGCTGTTTCTGAAACCTTCATAGAAGCTGTCTTTAGAGCAAAGGAAGGGGAGAAAAGTTCTGGCTAGAAAAAAAATAAAGAGAAAGAGATAGATAGATAGATAGATAGATAGAGAGAGAGAAACAGACAGACAGAGAGACAGAGACAGAGAAAGGGAGAGGGTGGAGAGAGAGACGATATCACTTTTGTTTAGCTCATTATGTTTCAGCCTGTCAGACTAATGAGTTCCTCACGGTGATCTGAAACTCTAGCAGGCATTAGGTAAACATAATGAAGATCATTCCCTTTATTTTGTAGAAAAAAAAAATTACGTAATGCCTGTTTACAAAAAAGGCGACTAGACTTTGGTTCTGCGCCCGCATTCGCCCCCTCCTCTTCTCTGTTAATGAGGAAAAGAAAGAGAGAGATAAATAAAAGAGAGATGGATAGGAAGAAGAAAGAAAAGGAGGGGCTCAAAGAAGGGGGGAATCAGAAAGAGAGATAGAGCCGTAGATACAAAAATAAAGAGAGAGTAATAGACAAAACTATAGAAAAGCAGGGAGGGACAAGCAGTTTAAAACACAAAGAGAGAAAGAAAGAGAGAGAGATAGAGAGACAGAGAGACATAGACAGACAGACAGACAGAGACAGAGACAGATAGACAGAGAGGGGGGGACAAACAGACAGAGACAGATGGAGCAGGAGAGAGAAAATGAAATAGAGAGAGAGAAAAAGAGAAGTGGCAGGGAGATATAAGAGACTGTTGTAATGTTTATTAGTTACATTTTAGATGGAAATTAATGCACTACGGCTTGTTAAATACCTGCCTATTTTCCGTTCCGCAGTAGTGATTACCACCAAAACATTATAATTTGAAACATTGAAAAGCTTGCACTGAAAAAGCACAAAACATCAAACATTTTTTTTCTTTATTCACTGTAGAAGTAACTATAGATAAATGTTGCACTGATGAACTGTTCAATCAAAATGAATATCCTTTGTAGATAAGTTGCGAGTCAAGAATTACAAAGGCCTATCATACAAAGGACACTGTAGGCTCAAAACAATTATCAATATTCAGTTTGCAGCCTACATAATGAAAGGTCACTCTTTAGATGTCACAGTGACAGTATGTGATGAAGCAAAATTAATTTCCACACAGAAGATTTAGAACTAAGACCAATCACGAGCAGCCACACCCCTATATCACGCGACAATCTTTATTACGGTACTATTTATCTTGAGAGATATCGGAATTAATTCCTATACATCTGTATAGTATGTAACTGTAAGATTTCTAAAGACAATGACAGTGGCTTTTTTGAAATGATGTAATACTTTTTTTTAAATGTTATACCCTTTTACAAAAATTTTAACTATAACTAAGGTACACTGTATTAGCGCCATCGAGCACTGTTTTAATGAATTTTAGGCGCTCTATTTTATCATTATTATTGTTATTATTATTACTGTTGTTGATGTTATTATTATCATTATAATTATTATTATTATTATTATTATTATTATTATTATTATTATTATTATTATTATTATTAAATAGTCTGGACCAACTCAATGGCTAATGTACTAATATATTGTGAGGTTGTGGTGACATAAACATCAACACATATAGATTACACGGAAGCTATTTACGAAAAAAAAATGATAATCTGAAATTCATCTTAAAATGATCTTTCTTTGTGAGGCTAACAGAAACTATAATTACGGTTTTCTATAAAAATGAAGATAAAGCCAAAAATGTTCTATTTTCCTGATCCAGCCTATAATTCGCCCTTGACACGGGATGTATAACGAAACCATTAAACTTCGGGCCAATTGAAACGGAGATTAGATCACACTGCAAAATGAACTTCGAGGTCTTCTTCAGAGCGAAATCGATATCTATAGAGTTGCAAAGAGACAGAACAACACGGAATGCCCTAAAAACAATGTCAGTCTTGAAGCTCCCATTTCTCTCAACTCTGTTGAGGACTTGATGAAGCCAAGATTTCGGGACAACAAAAATGTTTTTCTCCTGTTTTTCCACACAAGATAAAACCGTCTCGTCAAAGTCCATTTCAGCAGGATAGTCATTTCTTGTTGCTGGTTGTTTTTTTTTTTTTGAAGGGGGGGGGGTCGAGAAACCAATGCAGGGCACGTGATTAATTAAAAGCAGCAGTATAAGAAAATTAGTGAAACCTTTAGAGCCATTTTGGGCTAATATACATCATTTCCGATTTGTGCTGAAAAATACGACTCTCTGTAGACACAGTTGGTTTAGTTAATAATATAGAGGCAACCTTTAGTCTATTTTATAACCAGATATTTATGGGCTGCGTTGCAAAGCAAGCTAAATTTAATAGTTTTGTCAGGAAAGCACATAATTTTAATGGAGGTGGTATTTGTTTCCTATTATTCAGCGGCAACATTAATAGAGTTGTAGGCCTATAAGTAAGTCGCATCTTTCAGAAGATGAAAAAATTGTTTAAAGAGATAAATTCTCATGCTCATGACACAAAAGAGCGGGGGTGGTATAACTTTATTGAATGTTGGAAAAAAATCATAAAAGAAAAACTTCAGAACCAAAAATGGGTGCTTCAAAGGACTTGCCATTATTAAAATTGAAATTCCTCAATTTAAACGTAAGATGTTCTCGTTTGGTTTACAATCAATTCACAGGTTTCTGACAAGCAGTTCACATAATAAAAAAGAAAGGAAATGGGACATTGCATAGGCTAAGTCAAGTATAGTGTGAGAAGTAGGTTGTTTGTGTATGGGGGTGAGGGTGGGGGGCGCTTGTATATTGACTACAATGGGGGCGGTCTTCTAATCTAAATGGTCCTACTTCCTTTATTTTTCCTCAAAATGCTTTTGCAGGAATACTTAATCACTTCCTAGAAACTTTCTATTGGCTCCTCAGAGAGGCGATAATATGCCATTAGGTGAAGCTGCACTTGGAAATGAGCTATCTCTGCGACATGCTTTACAGACCATTTTTATATACTGGAATGATTACCATAATAAATTAGGCGGCAGAAACGCAATCTAATTTCGAGCTAGATGCAGAATATGTGCATAGATATACACAATAATAGTGTATAAAAATAAAGTAATAAGTTACATTGAGACAGATACAGAGAAAGACAAGCAGACAGGCGGACACACAGACAGACAGACAGGTCACTGACAGATAGACAGATAGAAAAATAGATAGATAGATAGATAGATAAGTAATTATGATCTACCTTCCCATGTCAAGAGCCTAAACACAGTGTTTCTTGGATGACTCCATTCCTCAGTAGGCGTCATAAGATAGATATATAGATATACATGGTAGCCTAGTCTTACCTTATTTACGTACGACACAGTGTTTCTCGCCTTCTTCTTCTGGCGCGTCGTCAGGTACTGCTTCTATTTCGATCGCCCCGTCATGCCCGTCTAGATAGATAGATAGATAGATAGATAGATAGATAAATAGATAGATAGATAGATAGATAGAAAGATAGATAGATAGATAAAATTACAGGTGCATAAGAATGCTCGCCAGTTTCTAGGAGCAATTATTGAAGTTCCAAGGCTAGGCTACTATAGATAGGCAGATAGCTAGATACAAAGGTAATTTTTATGATAATAGAGTATATGATAAGAGAGAAATTTGAGAGAAAGGAATTTCAAAATCGGCGAATCTAATAATAGACCAAGTATCTAGAGTTCACAAAATGACAAAGAACATTAATAATTAGCATTTCCTATGCTCAATTAACACTCGCATCAGAACATTAACTCCTTTCGGAATTGATAAAAAAGTGAGATTGTAGTATTTGAGACCTCCTCCAATTGAGCTCAATATAGACTCACTGGTTATGTGGCGAGTAAAAGAGAAAAACAGGAAAGCAGACAATAAAGGGAGGAACGAAAACAAGATTGAGTCAATAGAAGCAAAAATGAAATGGCCACGATTTTCCAGACCAGATAAGGTATCAATTCCATCAGCTAGCCAGCAGCAGCTATAGAATGTCTCTGTGTGTAGTACCTTAATGCTTCCGCTTCATGTAAGGTTACGTCCCTTGCGAGTTGGCAGGGCCGGCCGCTCGGATGTCCTGCCTACCGGATATAGAAGGGAATGAAAAGAAACAAGACCCAGAGGTGTTAAAATTCTAGTAGGACAGATTGCGAGACACGAAATAATACTACGTTTAACATCCCGGGGATTTCGCAATGATAATATCAATAACACTTCAAGCAGTTTATTCTAGGAATGCTCAACCCGTACGTTGTTAAACGTTTCCGTCTATTTTGATGATGTTGTTTTTCTTTTATTTTGTTTCCTGTAATATTATTTACACTCCAAAAACCTTGCATCTTTGTATATTTCGTATAAAATCTGTAACGAAAAAGCTTACATGACGGACTCAGTTAATGTCAAAATCGTTACTTTAAGAATCTTGATTGTATTATACGTCATCACTGACCTTTCTGAATACAATAAGCAGCATTGTAATTGGGGCTCGACTGGAGTGAGCTTTCATAATTATTTTTATTTAAAATTGCATCTTCTTTTTTATTTACACGTGGGCGACCGCTCATGTTTTGTCCTCCCCATTGCTCACAACCTCTTTTTCTCCATATAACCCTCAATACAATGCCCGCACACACGTCCTTCTTTTCTCCTCGTCCCTCTTGTTCATGTAAATGTTGCAGTTTTTGTTAGTATTGCTGTTGGTCTAGGCCAGAGAGGTAATGATAGGGCAGACATATGTAGAGAGCTGTGAGAGTAAAGAAGTAGATAAGGAAATGAAAAGAGAAAACCGGAACAGTGACAGAAAAATAAGGAGAATGGGAAGCAAGAGGTGATAGAGAGAGAGAGAGAGAGAGAGAGAGAGAGAGAGAGAGAGAGAAGGAGAGGTCATGAGGAGAGATTGATTGAAGGGTATTTTTACAAGCCCAATTCCACTTCAAAGGTGCTCTCAGGGCTTGGGTCCCAATGACAATTTACGGGCTGCCACCCAGAGACTAGCGGGGATACCATGACTTAGCCTCAGCCGGTCACATTATACTGACACCGACCCTGAGGAAGAGAGAGCTAGACATAGAGACAGAGAAACAGGGAGAGAGAGGGAGAGAGAGGTGGGCAAGAGTTAAAGGACATCAATTGAAAGAGAGAGAATGAGAGAGGTAGAGAGAGAGTGAGTAATGGGCAGGAAGAAAAAGAAAGAGAGAGACAGAGAGAAGAGAGCTAGAGAGAGGAGGTGAGGAGAGGAAGAGAGAGCTAGACATAGAGGCAGAGAAACAGGAAGAGAGAGAGGGAGAGAGAAAGAGAGAGAGAGAGAGAGAGAGAGAGAGAGAGTAGAACGTAGAAAAAAAATATGAACTAAAAATTGTATCTGTCAAATGTGATAATCTTAGTTAGAAATCTGAAAAGAATTTTTTTCTCCGATCCTTCTTAATAATACCCACATAAATTATGCACACTGAACCGCCGTTAGGTTTTCAAAATCTGGAATATTCAGCGAAACATTTGCACCCCCAGCAGCCTACAAACCTCTTCAAACTAGGTTGACCTCTGCAACCAATAGGGGTAGCTTCCATAGCCCTGATGCTGAATGCATGGAAAGGGAGATGGATGGACCATTAAGATTCCGAAATCTGGCGAGAAAATTAACGCCCCCGTGCTGAAGGTACTAACAGCATTGTTTTATAGCTCTTGCTCGTGGAGAGAGGGTACTATGTACTAAACCCCTCTCTAAGCTTCCATAGAAACAGAGTCAAGTATCTCCGTATTAACAGATGGTTTTCACGAACTCACGAGGTCAAAAATGTTTTGAACCTCCTAATCGTTAACCTACTTACTTCTGATCTGACCTTGGCATTTTGACAGGAGGGTAGGCTGAGGGATCTTATGAAGGAGCAAATAAATGCTGTTTTATTTGCCTTGATTTAGAATGGCGTAAAGAGAAGTTCGATAATTTGACAATACCTATCATCACAGTTGATCAATGTTTTGAGCGAATGCTATAAAAATAGCCTTGATTTCGAATGCCATAATGAAAGCTTAGAAAATTTCACAAGTGCCACATAGATATATCACTAAAATTTATTTTTGTTTGTGTGTGTTAACAGAAAGGCTAGCTTAAGGTAGATGACCCGTTATGTTTCGACCTGTAGATATCGTTAGATAGGAACTAACCATTACAATTACTAATATTTCCCTTTCAGTCTTCTTCGGAAGTATCTATCCGTTTCTTGAGATCTACATTTAAACCAGCTAATCATTTTTGCCCCCAGAATTTCTATTTTGAAATATACACACTTTCTTTCTTTAACTCTACTCGCAGGTGCATTCCTGGAGACTGTTGAATCCTGAAACTTTTTTTTATGAATGTCCTACACATGTCAAAGGCAATAAGAAATATAAATGGTACAGGTCATAGTTAGAAACTTCAGTATTTCAGTCGCTGTGAATAGCCTGTTTAAACTGTGTTTTTGTTTCATTAAAAATGGATTTCTCTTCTACAGACTATACCTTTAAATTGCCACCATTCTCTATCTGCTCAACGGATACAATCTCTATATACCAATTTTATATTCGACGAAAATCACCGTCCAGATATAAATTTACGTTTTATCCTCGAAAGTTAAAAGGTTGGGAGATGAAAGGAAATGATGGAAAAGGAAGAATGTTTTTTTAAAATTTATTAACTTGTATCAATGTGAACTTTTGCAAGAGATGTATTTTATAACATTAAATGGCCGTAACTATTTTTACGATTTTACTATAACACAGTTCAGCACAAATTATTAATGGTCTTTGAAAGTCACAAGGCCTTTTAGTTTTCCCATAGGGGTAGGTCTAAATATGAAAAACATTTTCCAATAATAATGATTTTTCCACGGACAATATGTTCGAAGATTTAATACCCAAAATACTTTTAAACACAAATTGACAACCTGGGAGAGCACGAAAATGACAAGAACAGAATCGAAATACTTTGTTCTTGTTGTTGTTGTTGTAGCAAAGCTAAGATAAGAGAGTTGCAAAAAAAAAGCGCGCTGGTAATATAGCGCCTAAATCACTAAAATGATATTAGCGCTTTACATAAGGTCCTCGACAGGCCATTTCTAACCAAGTTATCTTTTAAACTCACAAATGGGCAGCTTTCAAGTGCATCACTAGAGAATATTGACAAGATCTTTCACAGCCCATAGCCGGGGACTCACTTAACGCCTGAGCGAGACAAGGAAAACAGTGTAAAGAGTCTCTTCAAGAGACTGTGAGGCTGAGTAGCTCAGTGGTTTGCACGTCGGACTCGTAATCCGGTGGTAGCGGGAATCGATTCCCAACCATGACTTATGTTGTAATTGCCTTGGGAAAGCATCATATCCAAAAATTCCTCTGCCCACACATCACTGAAATGGGTACCTGGTGATAGGCAGTGCTTGTAATTTGTGGAATGTTATAACTTGAGCGCCTTACTGTAATGCTCTGAAATAGGTGTTGAATTGGCTCTGGTGTGTATTGGCCTGCTGGGGGGCAGGTGAAATTAAAAGTTTTGAGACGCACCGAATTCCGCGGTGGAAGACTTTCACCATCTTTTTTTTAAACGCCAACCTACCGAGCTAGGGATAGAATACCGGACGTTTCAGTTCGAAAGCCGAGTGTCAACTTCTGGACGACAACGCCACACAATAGCACTATCATCAAACGATCGTTCCAGAATTTAGAGTGCACTACTTTGAACCCTATGCACTGTTCATCGCTAGCTGTAGTCTAATTGGCCACGCATTAGTTTGAACTTTACTGTGGTTTTCAATTCATATGTGAGTAACAGTGGCTGGTATCGCTAAGAATTCGGCATGCCATCTAGTTATGGCTAATCCTGTTACAACGAAATAGTCCCTGGATGATAACGTAGAAGTACTTTTGAGTACATGTAATTATCTTGGGTTAGGTAATAACATCAAATTAAGCTCTAAAAATACAAACGGAACGTGCGAACTATTGCCTTTGTGTCTCCCCTCGCCAGACAAGACAATTACATAAGTTTCGAAGAATTACCTTTGTTGATGCAGTAACATTGTATTGCGGAACAAAACATTAAGAAAGCCGACATAAGGATAAGACACACGGAGATAACCTTACGTAATGGAAAAACTGACGAACAGTTAGAGAGAGTATGTTATTCTAATAGAACTAGCTAAGGTCCAAACTGTAAGTATCTTTTCCTTGGATGTGAGACAACCCAGAGCTTAAATAAGTTGTGTTTTAAAGACATCAGTCCCTAAAAAAATTAAAAAGGAATATTTTTTAAATTCACTCGAGGTCTAGGAGTGCTGGGTTTTATTTTAAGATTTAAATCATGAATCGGTGTCAATGAATTCAAATGCTAGCCATTGCAAAAGCTAGATGGTATGTTCATCAAAGGGAGTTTTTTTCACAGTGGAAATTAAAAAAAATAAAGTGCATATCTCGATTAAAGAACAACGAGTTGATGTGTTTTTTACTTGCTTCTGGCTTAATGCTGTCAGATAAAAATCAATTTCATCAGTTAGATTTTTAAAAGGAGAATTATTTCATATTCTTACTATTTTATTATAATCATGAGGAGATGTGAAATTGAGAAGGCGAAAGAGTGCACTAAGTAATTTAATTGTTGAAAAATCAACTGCAATATACACACCCGAGCCATGTTTTTCAAACCTATTCATATTGCCTAGTTTCAACTCAAACTAGAAAAAAAAACCTGTTTGATAGTCATTTTGCATATGAAAACCCGTTTGCCTTCATAATAAAAAAAAAAATTAAAGCTATACAGTGACAATGTTCTTCAAGTTACAGAAAGTCTGCTTCTATCTTTCTCTGCCCCATTCACTTCTAAGCGACTCTGCATGTGTCTGTGAGTGTGTCTCTCTGTCTGTCTGTAAGACTCTCTCTGCCTGTCTGTCTCTGTCTGTCACTGGCCTCCTTTTTCTTTGTATTTCCATACTACGAACTCGTAATCGTGCTCACCACCTTCATTGTGACAGGATTTGTTTCCAAACACCTCAAACGTGAAAGGAAAATTAGACCTAGACCTAGATAAAAAGTTTCAAGCTCTTTGAAATGATTGCTGCTCACGCAACGAAATACGCAGCGTGATAACCCAGGGTTGCGCACCTACTTGAATACCGGTACCAATCTTTACGTGATAAGATAAACACGAGTAGATAAGATTTTTCATATTTTTTTCTTTTAGATGCACTTATTCTATACGGGTAAAGTGTGAAAGGTGGGCTAAAAATTTAAGATCGATTCGCTTGAAAATGTTGTAGGAGGTCCACAACAAGAAAATTTGTATTTACAGTATTTGATTCGCTGAATGATAAAAAGAGGATACGCATCAGCAAGCAGTTCATTTCGTTTTCTCTCTCTCTCACTCTCTATCTTTCTCTCTCTCAAACACACACATACGCCAGCTTGGATATATTCATACCTCACTCACTTTTTGCATCTGTCTTTGTTGCTGCCGTAATAATGTTTGTAATTATTCTTTTTTTAACTTTTGTGTCTTACTTAAGCTTAGGCTTGAGTAAATCATATCGCGTGAATGGTGCTTTTTAAAGTGTTTTTTTTGTCAAAACTAGGAATTTCAAGAGGATACATTAAAACAGCTGTTTGAATTCACTGAAACTGTCTACCCTGTAACCTTCACCCGACTCAGTGCAAGGGGCGGTGGTTATTAATACCAGAATTTGCTTTGAAAACAGAACAATGCACGCAGTCATTAGCAATAAAATTCGTTTTAAATCCGACCTTGGCTATAACAAAAAGGTATAAGTGTCACTTTGATATTATTGTCTGAGTGAGAAGAATGAAGCTGAAACAGAAGAATTTTCAATTTGATAATGATTTATTCATTAGAGAAATAATGTGATTTTGTCAAAGCCATGATTTAGTAGTACCAAATGAGTAAGGACTAAAATACTCATTGCTAACTGAAGAGTACAGCAAAACTAACAATATTGCTTTTTAGGTTTAGATAAGGCATGTACCATGGTTATTGTTCTACATGAAATAGGTAAAAGACATTGAAATATTATGCTATAGTCAGAATGCTGTGAACCTAATAATACTAATAAAATCTGCCTAGAAAGGCTTTACTTTTATAGCAAAAGATATTGTCTATAGAGATAACAAAAAAAAGTCAATGAATAGGTGAAGGAAATGGATTTATTGCTACCTTGATATGATTATAGGGAATGAGATTAGATTAAAACACGAATAGAGACCCTTCGATAGAAGCCCCTACCCAAAAAGAGTAAAACATCTATTATAATCTAGACCATGAATTTATGGTTTTAATCAGGTCAGTTTCATATTTTATAAATGATTTAACAGCAAAAACAAAACAAAAAAAAACAAACAAAAAAAACAACTAAAGAGCTATACAAAAGTTTTGCCTTAAAAAAAAAAAAATATATATATATATATGCAAATTTTAAAAGACTGAATTCAAGAGACAGTCGGTAATCTCATTTTATTTTCATACATCATTGTAAACCGGCAGGTGCTAGCGTTAAAGATTCAATCTCACTCGGACGGAAATCAGCAAAAAGTTCCGCTGCTCTTGTTGAAATCTCATTCCTAATACACAAAATGCTTTTAACTCATCAAAATTAGTATCACATGAAATTGGAAAAAAATCATCATTAGGAGTTCCGCTTTGGGGGGGTTTCACGTTTGTATGGATTTATGTAGCATACGCTCTAGAAATGAGATGAAAGAAACCGAAAAGTTCTCTTAAGTTATAGAGCAATCTTAGAAATAAAGAAAAACTTTGATTCTCATTGAAAAAAAAAAGAAAAGCCACCTTCTGGAGAATCAGGTCCTGTACCCAGCTGCGTGAGAAACGTCAGTCAGTCCAAGCACTGAAACGCCTTCGATGAATGATTGATTTCCTATTGTGCCGCACTTTAATAAAGGTTACTCCTATAGATATTATTTAATCTGCACATTATAGATAGTTTTAGGCACAGCCTCGTGTGTCCTTATGTAAAATTCAGGTAAATTTTTTTTTACAAGGTTAAATTCTTGTTATTCAAAGAGAATAATTTTATAGAGGCTTTGCGGTGGTTATTCGGACTAAATTGAGAAATAACGCCTAAGTAAGCATAACCTGCATAAATCTAACTCTAGAAGTAGCGGTTGACCGCATTCATAAAAAGTCCCATTAAAAAATTTCTCCTCTCAAACGTTAAGTTTGATTGGCTGACCGAAACTGCTTCTTTATATAGTTAACATGGTATTTGAACAAGGCAGGCCAAATAAACTAAAGATTAAATTTTGTAACTAAACTACTTTAATTAGTAATTACTTGTATTCCCGAATTAATTTTGTATTATTAGAATTATTGGGTTTGAACAGAAAGGACCACTCATGAAATTTTGAATTTAAAGCTATTTTTCTTCAGAAAAGAAAGAAACAACAAAAGTTTTAAAAAAGTGTACGAGTAAGGTTTTTAATGTCATATTCAAAACTATTTTAGCCAGTTAAGTTAGTGATGTGAAATGTTGTGGAAAATCATTTCAGCGCGTTATTATTTTTTAAGGTTGAAACAAACAAAAATTACTTTAAGGTTTGCTGGTATCTTAGTGATGACACAATTACTGTGGCATTTTCACACAAGCACCTTCTCGCCTTACATGTCCTTGGCTGATGATCGCAAACATTACTCTATAACTAGGTCTTTTTCCTTTTTTTTTTTTTAAATTGTTCGCTTTCATGCTACTTTAATGAAGGATTAAATATAAGTCAAAACATTAATGTGTGAGGTTTAAGATTTCATTTCTCTAAGAAGATTAAATTTCCCATAATCATCTATTTTTAACATCTCGATGTCCTTGATTCTCTTTAATTTCAGTCACTCTCAATATGCCCCAAATCTTTATTTTTCATATCGAAAGAATCAGTCATGTTATTTTTAGACACAGATGAAACGGGTACCTATATGACCAGCGCATTGAATAACACAGATCTCTATACCCGATTAAGATCGTGTTTCTAATGAGATCCAGGGACATTTTAATGAAAAACTATTAAAGTTTTTAACTCTGACATATCATAATCATTATCATTGTACTAAGGGCATATTCCGCTCTTATATATATATAGCCGACACCATTTGCAAGCTGTTACTTGTCTCGCCAGAGTCGAACATAATTATTCCAGTTATACCAAACTGATGAGCATCTCTAAATTACGTCAAAAAGTTGCGTACCAGGTACATCGATTAACGTTATCCTGCGTGTTCCTCTGTTATTGCATGTAACCTAGCTAGAAGTAGAGACCAATTTGTGACAAATCAAGTAACAATTTTTATTGTAATTTTTTCTTGATCCATCAGAGAGTTGCTCACTCGTCATGAGTTGATGTTATTTCATTCCGTGTATGATTTTACTTTTGAAAATTTCTAAATTATTGCAACCATGGGGTGATTATCCTTGTAACTTGAACTGGCTTACAGTTTGCATAAGATATTTATCTAAGCCTTTCAACATACAATTGTTTGTTGCCTTGTCATATTTTGCAAATATCATCTGACTTAATGATAATAATAATTATAATTATAATAAAATAATAATAATAATAATAATAATAATAATAATAATAATAATAGAAATGTTAATAACAATCTATTTTTAGAGCGCCTAAATCACCTAAACGTGTTCGGTGGCGCTAATATACAGTACAACAAAGTTTCTTTAGGTTAAACATAAAGTTTAAACTTAAGCAGTCATTGCTCTGGAATTACCGGCAGAAATGAAGATTAGATCTTTAACTGTTGCCAATATTGATAAAGATTATTCCACGTAAGGGAAGCACAATATTGTCTGTCCTGTTGTTTTAAATCTCACAAAAACAACAAGCGAAACGCTTATAGTTTCTAAGAGAATCTCCTGATGAAAAAGACAAAAAAGCAAATAGGAAATAACAATAAAAACTGCACGTGTAGACATAGCCCAGGTGATTTATTCTTGAGAACGAATAATAATAATAAACAAGTACATAACCACACTTAAAAGACCACAATGGAAACATGATCAACTGATGGGCGCCAAGAAATGTAAAGACAAGAAAAGTTTAAAAGAAACGCCTTGGAAAGACGAAAACGTGTCATCTTTTCTATCATACAGTCTCGCAGGAAAATAAGAACTCATTTTTCAATGGCAATGTCAGTATGTTGACGCAGGAAGAAAATCCTCTCAAACCTTCCGGCCAAATATTGTCGTTTTTTAGTCTTTCTGAATTTCTCACTCCTTTCTGAGCGAAAATGCACTTTTCTTTAGACTTCAGTTATTTCCTTGGCGACTTAAACCTAGCTGCACTGAGCCAGCATATTGTGGAGTTGTTAAAGACCACGGGACAGATGTTATTGAGGCGTTTTCATGGTTTTGCACTGCCGCTATGCCAAGTTTATAACATTTTAAAGATGTATACATTATCAACGTAGCCCGTCCGTTCAATGACAGTCAACTTCCGGCGTTACGTCTCGAGCTAGCAGTCAGGCAGGATACGACGTGGGACTTGAGTTCTTCTAAAACTTAATCTAATCACAAAGCTCCCAGGATAGCAAGGTTTTTATCGATCTTTTGCTGCCCAAATGATGTTACTGATGAAAAAAGAGGCACGGCGATAGACAAAAGGTGAAAGAGAGGGAGATAAAGAGAGAGCGGGAGAGAGCGGGAGAGAGAGAGAAAGAGAGAGAGAGAGAAAGAGAGAGGGGGAGATGTGGAAGGGCACACGGAGAGATAGATATGAACAGAACGATACACTGGCGATGCAGACAAATGGAAGGAGTGAAAAAAGCAAGAAAATGGGGAAGTTGCAATTACCTATGAGTTTCCCCAACGGGTCATGTTTTCACATTTTGACAGTATCTCATGTTTTTTAAGAGATAAACAAAACCAAAAACCTCAACAAAAGAGCAACTGTTACATGAAGATCTCTAAATGGAGTTTAGCTTTGACTTTGTTGCGGACGAGCCCACACAAAAACAACAAAACAATTATTGTAATCTTATTTTTTCACCTAATTTTAAAGTAAATTAATCAACAGTTTTTGAAGATACCCTTACTGGTGGGAAAGTGATTAATATTTAAGATCTACATTTTAACCTCAAGTTCTTTTATTGTTTAATTAAGAACGGAAGTTCTACAACAAAAGATAGATAGAGTTGAAAAAAGCTGATAGTTTGCGGGAAATTCAGCGTAATCTACTCTCAAGAATCTAGGCCCTCAGTGTTTTGCTGTTGTTGATATAAAGGCTTTTTAGCGAGCCATCAATAAATTAAGAAAAATGTATGAGTTACCATTTCTGGCCACTAAAGGAAAACGTGGCACTGTTTGTTTTAAACAGATATGCGTGTATTTTGTGCTAATTTTGGCAATTTGGTACGAATATAATCAGCTTAAGTCGGCATTTGGTGCCGAGTGAATGTTGACATAGTAAGCAGCGAAATTTGAAGGTTATAATAAAAGAAACTCTCTAATCAGAAGAAACCATAAGATCTAAATCTACTTATTTATTTATCACAATCATTTTGAAGATAGGCTGAAAATGTAATCAGCACAAGATCTCTGGGCTTTAGACTTACAGATTCCACAACACAATGAAGTAATTACAAGCAATGTGGTCTACCTAGAAGTGATTCAAGCATAAGGTAAGAAAAATCACAGACTAGCTGATTAACTGACAACATTCTTTTTCAGGATATGAATGTGCGTTACCCAAAAAAATTAATACCTAATTTTTTAGGTGATAAATTTGCGACTGTATATTATTTATACTTTTTTAACTAATGTAATTTCGTCGGCATTTGCCCTGTTCGTAGAACGGGTATATCAGCTAATAGTTTGAAACAATGCAGGATAGATCTAATTGCTTTTAGAGGAGATATGGCTGTCTTAAATTTTGCGTACTATGTTTAAAAGTAACCAGAGATGTTCTAAAAGCCAAGGCCGGTGCCAAAGTCGCCTATCAGACAAAATTCTAGGAAGTCGCTACAAGGGTCAAGTAAGATACTTTCGCTACAATAATCAAGGAAGATGTTAGGACGTCGGTGCAAAACTCAAGTTTTCAGAGCATGGCTGTACTTTAAAGAAAAGACACTGGAAAGCCAACAGAATCTTTGCGAGTTGCCAATAAATCAATAAACATTCAGTCAACATGTCCTGGAAATGCGAAGTCGCCTGATACATTTCAAGCAGGGGCTAAGAAGTCATCTTAAGAGGCTGACAAGATACTGGGAAGTAACCCTTTGGCTCATACTCACATAAAACACAAGAAGGTTGCTAATTCATAACATGTCCGATAAGGCGCCTAGGAGTCGTCAACATAACAGCTCTAGGAGACTAATGATAATATGTGGCATGTTTTGTTTTTAAATTCAGTTTGTCTTTAAGATAATTTCAGGCACTATGTTGCTGAAAAGGTTTGCCAAAAGCTTAACTCCTGGGCTTCATGTTCCACATTTTGTAAAATAGTGAGGAAAGATAACTAGCCCCAATACATGATTTGCCATAACGAGGCAGAGTAATAGTTTACAGAAAGTCATATAACTAGTACATAGGTGTAATTTTAATAAATCATAACAGTTAGAGGTACATCTCAATTGCCGCACAAGCTTGCGATGGATTTTCACACAATTCAAGAGTGAGTTTTTAAGTTCCTGGGGATGTTCTACCAAATCTGCGTAGTATTAATTCTTATTTGTTCTACGCAGGAAATGTTGGGTCTGGGCTTATCGCCTAATCGTCATCAGAGGTAACAATATAGATCTAATCTACTCGAAACATGCATACTCAAATCGTCAGTACAAATGGGGTGTGTCTCGCTATTAGCCAATCGTGTCTGCTTTCAGGGACACACCTTCGTGAGGATTGCATTGTTAAGTGACGAGCTAATAATTTCTGGTCGATTGCCAGAACAGTAACCTGATTCAGAGGGCGATCTTGCATACTGTGCGCCAGATGTCGCGACTGTAATTATCATAACATTTACTTTGCTGTGTCATCGTTATACTATAGCTCGACGCTGGTCTAACCCTAGTCACAGGGCTGGCTCAATTTCAACATTCCGCTGTCACCACGAAAAGCAGCGGTTTATAGTAAGATTACTCGCAGTTACCTCAAAGTCCAGTCTGGTAAAGCCTAGCTTGATAGCGCTTAGACAAGTTTGACGTAATTTGGAAATAAGAAAGAGATAAACATACAGGGGAGAGCTACAGAGTACATGGGAAGATACTTAAAAAATGAAAAAATAGGTGGAAAGCTGATAGATAGATAGATAGATAGACAGATAGATAGATAGATATTTTTGTATGTAGAATCTCGCTTACATTTTTGCCTTTGACGACAGATCTGTTTCGTCGTTAGGACGACTTTTCAAGGCAGTCCTTGTGTCCTAACGACGAAACAGATCTGTCGACAAAGGCAAAAATGTAAGCTAGATTCTACATACAAAAATACAAGCTCCATTATTGAAAAGAAATGTTGAGCACTTTCTTCTATTGTACAAAAAACTAGATTCTGATGTAGATAGATAGATAGATAGATAGATATTAAAGGTTTCAGAGCAAAATAACAGTAATTCTAGTGTGATCTACTTTAGGAGCATAATGGGTAGATCGATCGATCGATAGATAGATAGATATATTGATAGATAGATAGACAGATTTTAAAATACGTTTTAGTGCAAAATAATGGAAATTGTAGGGTGATCTACTTTAGAAGCGCAATAAGTAGATCGATAGATAGATGGATAGATAGATAGATGTAATTATAGGTTTTATAGCAAAATAACAGAAATTGTAGGGTGATCTACTTTAG
>BMAT01008276.1:530774-541349 GCA_019649035.1 Elysia marginata | reverse complement strand
TAGATAGATAGATAGATAGATAGATAGATAGGTGTAATTATAGGTTTTCTAGCAAAATAACAGAAATTGTAGGGTGATCTACTTTAGAAGCGTAATAGGTAGATCGGTAGATAAGGCAGACAGATGGATAGATACGACAGATAGATAGATAGATAGATAGATAGATAGATAGATAGATAGATAGATAGATAGATAGATAGATAGATAGACAGACAGATGGCTAGGGCTAAATAGGCAGCTTTTTAGAGAAAAAGATGACCTAACTGTAAGATGGAAACTTTATTAAAACTTTGCTTATAATGAAGAAAACAAACAATGGCGCACGCTCCAGTGACTTTCTAGAGTCAGGAAAAGAATGGTCTAAAGGAAAATGGTGGAACTCAAGAATATACATAAAAGCACAGGATTGGAAAACCGATAAATTTACGACAGAATAAAATTATGGAAGTTTGGTATACATTTAAAGTTTCACTAGATTATCTCAACAAAATCTTTTAGCATTATATTGCTCTCGTTTGATTTAAAATCATCTGAAGGAGACAATCGCAAAAAAATGTAAAAAAAAAAACCGGACAAGGCGATTTAAATATACCCACTAGCTATAGAATAACCCGAACAATAGTTGACAAACTCGTTCCCCATTAAATATCACTCGGGTAAGAGTCAATCTGTCAATTTACACTTAAAATTAATGAAAATAACACTGATCGATGGATACATCCATTAGGGATTTCATGAATAAAACAGAATCATTAATAATGCTAAATCTTTGTTGAAGGTCGTTGCGGTTGTTTGCATTGCCTTTTCGACACTGATGCCGCAAAACCAGCAGCGATGCGATTAAAATCAGCTAAATATTTTAGGCACTTGCTTTACAGAATATCAATTATAGACCTAGAAAGAATAAATATAATACATGGCCTGCAAAACAAAGTACATGTTTAACAACATTACTTTTGAATTGATGGTGAATCCATTCTAGCATTCTTTACTGAAACCCGCGAAACCGCTAAATGCGGGTAGGCCTATTTTGTTCGGAAAGAAAAATAAATAAACAAATACTTAAACAAGTTAAAAAAAAACAAAAACGACAACGATTATGAAATTAAGAACGAATGTGGCAATAATAATGGACTTCATTATCATTAATAATGTTTTATCATATATTTTGCATGCATTTCACTTGCTTAACTTCTTTTCTCTATTGCTGACAATTGTTCTGGCCTAAATTTACCTATTGGTGCTGAATTTTGTATCAAAGGTGGCCTAAGGGTTAAGCTGCGTAATAATTTTTCCTATCGCGGCACACAAAGAAATGCGCAATCGGCAAGAAGGAATGTGGAAGAGATTGTGACGGGGATTTAGGTGGAACCATTGGTGAAATGCCAGGAAGTCAAGGATGATAGTAGCTCTCATTAATATTTTTGGAGATACCGTCTTTTTTTCGTATAAATATTTCCAAAAGCTCTCTAATTAGCTTGAAGCGTAGAAGCAGCGGAAAACACTAAACACTAGACCTAGTTGACTTTATTGTCTTACCCCTACCTCTTTCTGTCTCTACCACCACTCTCCCTCCCTCTCTTTCTCCCAGGTCAAATTAAAAACATTTTCAGGCTATGTCCAGTAATGAGAGTAATACATTTACTATTGACGTCGTAATTTGCTAATTTTTATCCTTGCAGGAAGAAGTTTCCCGGTTGGGCCATATTGAATTTTTGCATGCATTTAAATACATTTGAATTGATTCGAAGCGGACGTTTTTCTGCTTGTTTTTTTGTGTCGAGGGGCTTATAATATCTATAAGAATAATTCTGTTCAGTTGAACGACTTAACCCTGTATGGATTCCTAACAGTCGTTTGAGGCGGAAAAAAGAGTGAACGCACCTTCCGCGCACCTTTTAAGGATCGCGCCTCTTTTTGGCGCGCGCCAGTTTCAAGACATAGGAAATTCACTGCAAGCGACGGAGTAGAGGCACCACCTTTTTTGGACGCCAGTCGCCAGCTCGTCCCCAAAAAGGTTGATGGCTGGGTTCAACTAAATTTCGTGTAACTTCTAGCACCAAATTTCAAGTATACACATACTCTTGCGTCTTGTACACATACAGAAGTGACAAGGTCTAGCCTAGACCTCATTTTGTCGTTATTTAGCGCATCAATTATAATTGATAATGATAATAACAGCTATATATTACCACTAATAATAGTGCTAATAATAGTAGAAATGATGGTGATGATGATGATGATGATAATGATAAATTAATAACTATAAATGATAATTATACCCCACGTGAGTGAATGAAATAATGAAGTCTATTGAATATTGAATTGAGAAGAGCGTGATTATTTTCTTCGATAGAAGGGGCGATGAGGGAGGGGGGAGGCCTCCATTCTGTCTCCGATAGCACCTGCACTTTTCTCGTGCTACAAGCGTTGAGCGCGGGCTTGGTGCTAGGTTCTACAAGGTGCGTCCACTCTGTCTGGACCTTTAAAAACTTGGCAAAATGGTCAGCTGTTCCATGTTTGCACCTTAACTCTTTGGTTTGAAGATAATATTGTGCTTCCGGATTCAATGGTTGTCTTTGGTGCAATTTGGATCTTCTTGTTTGAGTAAGCAATTCAGCTAGAAGGGCTTAGCAAAGACCTTTGTCACGGCAATTTTTTAACAAGCGTAGAGGCGACACGGCATAAGCTCAGTGGCAAGATGATGGGGGCCAAGGCTACTGTAAGTCGAGAGATTAAATCATACCAGCGTTGGCAAATTTTTCACTTGAACCTACCCAAAATCGGCTGCTAATTTCATACCTTCGATCTTTCAATCATACCAGAAACCTGATGTCTGAAAACCTGCCAGATGGTCTACATAACATCAGCTGTGTCAACACTATCAGTCAAAGGATATTCAAACGATTAATACAAATGCGATTTGGTGGAATGTAATTTTGATATGAATGTAGTTGGAGATTTGGTATACCCTTCAAACATATCACTTATAATCATGCTCCAAAAGCGTATCAAATTTCTATAGTGGAAGTAACAATTAAATATTGACACATACTGTTCTGCCCTTGAAATTCAAACGACCTATTATCCATTTCGTTATTAATTTAGCACATCAAAACCGTTTGGCTAGCAAAAATAGTAACGCCTAATTCAACACAAAGTATTGTTATTATAGTTTAAAACTTACAAACTTGTAATAAACTTTTAAATGACGCAAACTATTAAAGACCAATACAAACTTCCTGATGAACCGAATAGTGAGCCCTTGTACCTCTGGCGTATGGTAATTTGAAAACTTTGTTACATACCAAATTTGATAGGAGACATCGATTTTCCTCAGGCGTAATGTCCACTCACAGGAAAGATTGTTATGGAACTCAGTATGTATGGGATTTTTCGTTACTTTGTCATTGCTTAAACAAAGAGGCCATTTTAAATTTAAGTTTGATATTTGCTTGCAAAGTCCATTTATAAAGATGTAGTCTTGCATTCAACGGAACTTTATAAAAACAATTTTATGTATCCATAATCTTCGCACTTTGTTAAGGGAAATTTTAAAACAAGCAATAACCAAGAAATCAGCCCTCTAGGCTTGATTGGGCGCGATTATTTAGGAAGAATTTTACACGTCTAAAGAATGGCAGGCGGAAGAACGCACAAAAACAAATTTTAGTTTCGCCCGCTTTCCAGATTTGTTTGTAAAATTCAAATTTTTTACAGTGAACCAGGTTAAGGGTCTTTAAATCTCGCCGATACTCCAAATAAGTCAAGAATGTTATAAATTTTTAAGATACATTTTTCTATTTCCAAGTTATACTAAAACTGGCCACTGTGGGCTTCAGTAGATAAATAATGCAATGGGTACAAAGAGGCTGATCTTTCCTATCCCCTGGTGCTCATGGTATATTCCGATTTGGCTGTTGAAAAGCTTGTTTCAAAACATGTCCACATAATTATCTGTCACAGGAATATTTCTTCTCTACCTCTCCTTCTTCAAATCCGATTTCTATAAAAAGAAAGCTACTTATTGTTTTTTTTCTGCGTGGGGCAGTGTGGTAGAGTGGTTAGCGCGTCGGAATCGAGATCTGGAGGTCGCAGGTTCGATTCCCGACCATGCCATGTTGCAATTACCTTGGTAAAACAATTTACCCTAACTTTCCTCAGTCCGCCCACAGCGTCCTGTAAATGGGTACCCAACTAAAGGCAGTTCTTGAATTTGTGATATGGGCCTGCAACACACTACCTATGAGTTTAAAGTGGCCTTCAAATGTACTGGTCTGCTGGAGACACAGTTATGCTGAGTAAAGAAGCCAGTTTTACCGACAGGGATTAATATAGTGTATATTATATAAATAAATAAAAATGTTGGTTTTAGATCTACGCAGCTCTTGATTTTAGGCTGTATACAAGAATGTGATTTCTCTCAAAACAATATTAGTTTATAAAATTTAAATGCTATGTAGATGGAAGAATCCATCCAAAGAGTTTAATATGTATGTAGGTATTTAACCTACTTTATTTTCTGATATACAGAAAAGAGAGAATTAAGTTTATTACTTAATTAATGCTGTTGGCGTTTGGTTACATACTACAGAAAGTAAAATCTTAAGTTTTTCTCACAACAGCTTGACTTTCTACATGAAATTAGCGAACACTGAAATTTCTCCGAAAGCTTTGTTATTGTAATATTGTCTAATCTTTCGAGACGTTCACAAAAATAATCAGTAGGACTGTCTGAAACCAAAACACAAAATAAAAATAAAGATTTTTTTATAAGTAACCAAGCGTAAAGAACTGGTTTTAAGAGTAAAAACAGTATTTGGATTGAATTCTCCGGTTCCATATATAATTTCACATTATCAACTTTGTTATTGAATTTACGTATTATAACACAAAACTAAGATTCGTTTACTGATTCTCGTTGGAGAACCAGCTCTGTGGACTAGCGGTAAAGACACTCGCTCAGAGATCGGAAGGTACGGGTTCGATCCCGGGCCGAGTCAAACCAAAGACTTTCAAATTGGTATTAGTAGCTGATCCGCCTGGTGTCTGGCATTATGGATTTAGTGCTAAGTGTGGTCGGCCCGGTGTCAGGATAATGTGACTGGGTGTGGTGTATACGGCGCTCCGTACATCACAGTGTGGCAGCACGCTTTCAATTGTCCCAAGCGCCGTCTCTGATATAACCTTGTAGTTGAAAAGAGACGTTAAAATTCAAACAACCAACCAATCTCGTTGGAGATTAGATTCCTTCCTAGGTGGTGTATAACTTTATTGTTTGATATCAGTGTGGATACCACTTGGAGTTCATTAGCGTAAATTAAATATTTACAATGACGTTAGAGAAGAAATAAGGCGAAAGAGAGGGAGGGAGAGAGATTGAGGCAGACATAGAGAGATACATAAACAGAGAGAGATAGATAGATAGAGAGAGAGATAGGTAGATAGATAGACAAAAAAAAGAGAGAGAGAGAAAGAGAGAGAGAGAGAGAGAGAGAGAGAAGAGAGATGAGTGCACAGAAGAATATTGGAAAGACTCTAGTGTCATTGTCTGAGTGAACGAAGTTTAGCTCATGAATTTTATTTTGATTTCCAAATTTAGATCTAGTCTGTTTCTTTTCCACAAAAATTCTTTACATTACCTTATAAAGCATTGCGGTTCTGACTATAATACCAGTATAACTATTTTATTACTCTTTTCTGTACTTAAACAATGGAATGATGTAGAAAACGAAAAAAAAATCAGCACAACATCGCGTAAATTTATTCTTCATTACTTATGTAAATAATAATAACGGCATTACATGAGTGTGTGGAATTAAATTTACAACAAAAATCTTTTGTAACCAGTGATAATACTAATAAGTTTGTGGTCGGAATTTTCAGTTTCAAAGCGTTAATGTTTTAAACAATGCAATTTTATGATTTTCCAAAGATGTAAAAAAAAAATTGCTTGAAATTATTAAACATTTCCGCCTCAAAAGATAACATAATTATATCAAAACTTCAGTTGATTTAAAATATAGATAAAAAGAGAAATAAATCTATTTTTCAGATGAAATAATGCGCTAAGTTCGAAACGCAGCGAAAATGTCTCGGCTAAAGTCAATTCACCCTATGCTTGCAGGTCACAATGACCTCAGCTATAGCAAAGCCATTGAAAGCTTCTGAGAAAAAAAACAAAAAACATCACATTTTTTTCTGAACATTTCACGCACATTGAATCCTGCGATCATTGACTGTTAGTTTTAACCACATTCTCGTTTCTTTTTGTGTGCAGTTTGCTTGAAATCTTTCAAATGTGTTCATTTTTAAACACCTAAAAGCTTCCTTCAAATCAAAGAATGTGTGTAAAAATAGATCGAATATGTTTTATGCACCTTTAATCATTTGATGTGATTGCTTCATCTGAGAAATTCAGTGTCATTGTTGCAATTTCAAGAACTGGAGGTTGCACGAGATAGCTTTAATTCATGGCTGATATTACTTGCTTCAAAGTACATGATTTTAAATTTTTAACTGAAGACTTTTTTTCATTAACTTAAAGTAATACTTTATGTCGAGTCACAGTTAAAAGGAAGGGCGTTTTAGCTTGCTCCTTCTAAGGAAGCGATAAATTTTACAAAAAGGTTTCTGGGATTTTCTTAACGATTATTTTGTTAAATGCAGGCTAAGCTCTATCATAATATAGGCGTGACGCTCGAGGGAAAATACGAATAATTCAAACAGAATATTTTTAGCCGCATAAAATATCTAATAAAATTTATAATCTGTGACAAAAGAAAAATGTTTACGTATCTTCTTTTTCTAAGATACAGTTTTATTTTTTATAATCTGTATTCTACTTCATTCGTCTTCTTCTTAGCAAGGGTGCTTGGATAGAATTTTATCTTTAATCATAAGCAAAGAAAGGAAGAGAAGTATCACGCAAGCCTGAGATGAGGCAAGTGTGGAAGAACTAACTTTAAAGAGAAAAGGCTGTGACATAAAGAGATTTCTCAAGTAATAAAAATGCCTAAAATGCATATGAGAGAGAGAGAGGGAAGGAGCTAGAGAGAGAGAGAGAGAGAGAGAGAGAGAGAAAGAGAGAGAAAAAGAGGCAGAGAGACAGAGTTAGACAGAGAAAGAGAGGCAAACCAGTTCATTAGTATTAAAGTAAAGTGCGCTAGTTTTCAATCTCATTGTAATTTGTATGACATACACGAAGAGAAAGAGAAAAAACTCTTTAATATGTTGCTTGCTTGCAAAACGAGAAACAAAAATACAGATTCGCTTAGATAAAGCTAGACTTTCTGCAAAGCGCTCGTGAGTAAACCGTTCGCCAAACGCTCTGTAAATCTTGATAGCTTTGCACATGTTCTGGAAAAGGTCGAAAACAGAATCAGAAATCAACATTGTCTGAAACTAAAATTGATGACCAAAAAGTTGCATAAATAAGATAACAGAAGAAATCCTTACTGAAATATGTAGATATTTAAAACGCTAGTGTGAAGATAATAGAAAAAAGCAACAACTTTTCGTATCTCGACCTGTGAACTGAGTCAACATTTTTTTTAAAATACCATTGACACGTTTCTTTTCTTCCTCTTTTTCTAGTTTCTGTATAATTATTCTAAATTAACAAAGGTTTTACTACCATAATACAAAATATTCCCAATTTCTCGAAATATGTGGCGTTTTGAACCCCAGCAAGATGTATATTATTCAAAACAGCAATTTTTTGGAATAGGAACCTCGCAGCATCCTACTCATTTGTCAAGCAACCAGCCCAGGTTTGATGGGTGTGCATTGCAGGCTGCGGCAACCAGACGTAGATCCTCATACGTCAGTGACTTAAGCTGAGCTGCTCACCTCGAGAGGATGCCAAGGTGAAAATCTTCGTCTGATCACCTAGACCAGGCCTGTCCCAAGCTCAATCGTGTCAGGAAAACAAAGGAGAAAATCTGCTGGGTACGACCGCTGGTACTTTCCCTTGTGTCTATCTCTTCTTCTGTCTGTCTGTACTTTCCGTCTCTCAGTTCATATGTCTATCTCTCCTTTTGTATGTCTGTCTACTTTCCCTCTCTCTGTTCGCGTGTCTATCTCTCCTTCTGTCTGACTATTTTGCCTCTCTCTGTTCATTTGTCTAGCTCTCCTTCTGTCTGTCTGTCTACTTTCTCTCTCTCTCTCTGTTTGTGAATCCATCTCTTCTTCCGTCTGTCTTTCTGTATAAATATGAACGTAGAAGTCACAATACTTTAGGCATACCTACAAATTAAATAAGGATCCAAACGGCTGCATGTATGTCTTGAAAATCTAAATAAAAGATATCAAAACTGTAACTGAAGTAGGCAAATAAAGCTGAAACGACTCCATATGAACCAGATTGTTATTGGTTTTGTCTTCTGTGTAATAGAGTGATAAGCTGTGACTCTGCTTTTTATTAACTATATGAGAATGCATTTAGAGGGCAAACTTTTAATTCTTGCCCGCAAACAACTCGCTTCAAAGAGAAGGGTTCCAAAAGGAACGATAATTTGCGCTCTAATCGCATTCCGAATTTTATGTCTTCCTGTGTGTCTATCTCTTTCTTTCTCTGTTTCTCCTTTTTCTATGTTTGCAGATATTTTGAGGTTAAACAAGATCATCTTTATAAGCGCCCTGTACCATTTCCCCACTATTTTCAATCCCCTCTTCAGCTTTTTCTTTGCTTTGGATTTCCATTGTGATACATTTATTATTTACCGTACCTAAATCGTTCTAAACGGCCATAAGCTGGCAAAAGATGCAGCGTAAACTTGGCTTTAATTTCCAACATCTATTAGGTTTTAAATTCCTAGTGGTCCTTACGGCAGAGGAGTGAGGTAAAGTACAAAGAAGTTAGTGAACTGAAATGAGATAATGACTTTATTGATGTATAATAGTGACTAAACGCGATATAAGAAAGAAATGAACTCGCTAGGCTTGATAAATGAGACGAGTTAATGATGTTATTGAAGTAAGATAGTGATTGGATGACATTCAAACAAGGGAAATGAACAACAAGGCAGCAGATTAAAAGAATTAGATAGAAAATAGAAAGAGAAGCTAGACACATTGGATACGACATTTTCGTAAGTATCAAAAAGCAATTTACACTGGAAAGTACAGAATACAGGTTATTTTAATACTCATTTAAATTTGTAACACTTTCCTTTTTTTTTTATCTTTCTCGTTATCTCATTTTCCGTCTTCCAATTTTTGTTCTTATTTATGTACGCATATTACTTGCACGAATGTGAAAAAATGATGTTAAAATACTACCTTTATCTATCCTCTGGGCACATTGTTGCTCTGACTTAATTCGTCCTTTTGTCAATCTAAATAAATAGTGGAGGCAGCTACTGCGCAATCAAATGATTGAAAGATTTTAAAGGTATGAAGTTAGCAGTGGAGATAATTAGGCTTCAAGTGGAAATGCCCGCAATGTCCACCTTTAGTATGACTTGAACCCTTATAGTAGCTTCGGCACCCACTCCCTTGCCACTAAATTAAAGAAACATAGCTTATACCATGTCGCCACTACGCTCCTTAAAAAAAGGAGTTTCACAGCGAAGGTCCTTGCTTAGCCGCTCTAAGCGACTCGATTACTTGAACGGGAAGATCTAAATCGCACCAAAGGCGACCATTTGTATCCAGAAGTGCACCAACACTTAACCATACGTCCAATATAGATGATTCTAAGGCTAATTTCTTTGAAATTGTAAACTTTGAACTTTGAAATGTTTATTCAGTATAAAAGTCCTTTGAACCACAACGTAATAATATTTTATTGGTGACGATTTCTGGATCAAATGTAGCCTACTTTTGAACTTGCATATATACCAAATAGTTTTAGCAAGGAATCATTAATTATTGTAAATCATCATCATTTAAATATAAAGCTTTTATTATAAATGAATATATATAAGAAAAATGGTTACTTATATCAAAGAAATCAGTATCACTTGAATAGCTTTTTTAACACTATGAAAAGTCTGAGTTTGAGGTCATCAGCATCTTTTTTCCAATTCCCAAATTTTAAGAGCGACTTTAGTTTCTCTCTTAGGGTCTTAATTATCCATCTTAAAGAACTATTTTGGCCTTTTTTTTGTTGTTGGCTACATGGTAGATTTTGTCTGACAAAATGTTTTGCAAACAGTAGAAATGAGTTGGGTGTCCCAATTTTTGCATTACAAGACGTTAGTATTAACTAAAAAAATGCTTTTTGCGAGCTTCAAACTATTGAGGATTGGTGACACCTGCAGATAGATTTATGTTAATTTTAAATATTCAGAGAAAAAACATGAATTAGTCTAGCTCCGGGTGCTTTTCTGATATCGAAATTACCGACATCCAACTCATTTTCAGTGGTTGCAAGAAAGTCTGTAGGGTTTGTAGGCATCACACACTAGCATGCTCTTCACCTCACAGTGTCCTGATCAAAGCACGGGCGTTCTGCTCCATCACTCTACTCAGACATTACACCTAAATGACCGGAGATTTCATTACTCTGGGGGAAGGTAATTATTTTGTATACATTGTGGGCTACATCACTAAATATAATGCTTCTAATAA
>BMAT01008276.1:436929-447949 GCA_019649035.1 Elysia marginata | reverse complement strand
AAAGCATTAACGTTCATTATAGCAGCAGGACAGCTAGTGAAAATAATATGCATTTAAAATTACTTGATCGTTACTTTGTTTGATACTATTAACATAATATATTCGATAGAAATATAAAAGTTTGGGTTGATTTAAACCAGATATTTTCAATTTCAATTTCAATGCGTAGCTAAGAGGTCATCACAGAGGAAAATATTTGTGTTGCGATCAATTTATTTACAAATATGCCTAGCTACCTGTTTATCTATGTACATGTACCTATTTACCTACCTAAATATTTACCTATCTACATATCTTTTTATATTTCTTTATAAGAACCAAGTCAATGTTGACCGGCTCTGTGGCCTAGCGGTAAGACATTCGTTCAGAGATCAGGAGGTGGGTGGTTCGATCCCCGGCCGAGTGAAACCAAGGACTTTAAAATCGGTATTAGCAGCTGATCCGCCTAGTGTCTGGCATTATGGACTTAATGCTAAGTCTGGTCGGCCCGGTGTCAGGATAATGTGA
Source organism: Elysia marginata (assembly GCA_019649035.1). Taxonomy (NCBI): domain Eukaryota; kingdom Metazoa; phylum Mollusca; class Gastropoda; family Plakobranchidae; genus Elysia; species Elysia marginata. The sequence goes on along the minus strand of BMAT01008276.1, from coordinate 447,442 downwards.
CTGGGTGTGGTGTATGCAAGCGCTCCTTACATCACAGTATGGCAGCACGCTTTCAATTATCCCAAGCGCCGACTCTGATATAGCCTTGTAGTTAAAAAGAGACGTTAAAATTCAACCCAACGAACCAAGTCAATGTTCGCGTCTCTATCACTGCCATCACAATAAGTGGAAACAGAGCGAAAAAAACAACAAACAAATCAGGATTATCACTCTTAATGTCGATACCTTGGTGGCTCAAGACAATTTTGTTATGGAAAAATGCGATAAGAATGTAATGTCAGTTTCTGCATAGGAACTTGCATTTTGAAAAAATAAAAAACAACCCAAAGTATCGAAGTTGTACATGTCGGGAAATTGAGAAGTGGGTGTCATGTTTGTGTTCCCTCTACGTAAATTTAAGTTATGTGGTTTCAATGCAATAGTTTTATACTCTTTGCTCGTATTATTTTTTATATTTCAGAATATCGTTGGCCATCTATTGCATGGTGTAGCCCTCCGGTTCCAACGCCGCCATTTCTCTCTATTTGGGGCCTTTCTTAAGTAAACAATGGTACCAAAAAAAACAAAAAAAACAAACAGTTAAACTAAGATAACGAAAAACTGTATCGTGCCCTGCCAACATCAAAGAAAGTGCTGGGTAGACAACCATAGATCCTATTTACCCACTGCCAATACGAGTAAATCTCACAGACTCGACTTGTTAAGGGAGCAATGGCAAATTGCATAGTAAACATAATTACGAAGGGTATTTTTGTTTGGGTTTTTTCTTTTTCAGTTACAAAAAAAAATACAGCGCGAATGAAGAGAATTAGTGAGACATTCACATTATTATCAAAGGGATGAGGTACAAAGTCACACGGAGAGACAGATAGACAGACAGACAAATAGACAGAAACAGGAAGACAGGGAGCAGACAGAGACACAGACAGACAGACAGACAGAGACAGAGTGGCGAAAGAGATAGAGACAGGGTAGCGACAGAGAAAGATGAAAAAGAGACTTTAAAGGTAATTTTTCCGCCTTGTCATGGGAAGAAGCTATGACAACATTATATCAAAGAGCACTCGTTAAATGGCAAATCAGTTGTGCATGAACACAACACTTAAAGATGACATTAGGGGTGAATTTTTTTCGCTAAACATTTGATAGAATAGTTTTGTCATCAATAGGTCACGGGATAAAAAAAATTCTTACTTTTTGATTGCCAGCAGATAAAATTATATCAAAGGACAACTGGCAAAAAACCATAGTTTGGCATATGGCAGATAGGCATAAGGCAGACAGAGAGATAGGCAGATGAATATAATAGCTAGATCGGTAGATTCTTTCAATGAGTTTCCAAAACAGCGTTTAATACTCTAAACTTCTCTTTAATTTGACAGTTTGGTTTCCGCAGTATGCAACTGTAAGTGCCCACTACTTTGCCTTCAGAGCTCATCCTCATGAACAGTCAGAACAGAGCGTCAGTCTAACCTGGCAGATTACATGTTCTGATTTAGTTGGGAATGTGACTGGAAGCTGGTTTATTTTGTTCGCCTTTTAACTACACCTTGACGTCATGTCTTTAGACAAATCATTAATTAACAAACTACAAGTAAAAAACATTTGAGCTACAGTGTTGAAGCCAGTAATAATCAAAAGGGGCGTATAAGTGCCTGGCGCTTTTACACGAGCCTAACAAGCTTCTAGATTTGCTGGGCCACAAGGCGTCAGTAATCGGTCCATACAGTACAATAACCTCTTGGATCGCTGGGCCATGTGACGTCAAAAATGGGTCCATAGAGTACAACAACCTCGTGGATTCTCGGGCTATATGACGTCAATAACCGGTCCATAGAGTAAAACAACCTCATGGATCGTTGGACCGTATGACGTCAATAACCAGTCCATAGAGTAAAACAACCTCTTGGATCGTTGGGCTACATGGCGTCAATAAACGGTGCATAGAGTACGATATTCTCTTGGATTGTTGGGCCAAAAAGCATCAGTAATCGGTTTATAGAGTAAAACAACCTATGGGATCGTCAGGTCACATGGCGTTAGTAATCGGTCCTCTGAGTACAATAACCTCTTGGGTCGCTGGGCCACATGCCGCCAATAATCGGTCCATAGAGTACAATAACATTTTGGATTGTTGGGCCATATGATGCCAATGATCTGTCCGTAAACAAAAAGTAGTTGCATGGAATGATAAATGAAAAACAAAGTTATCAAACATTGTCACGAAATATATGGGAAAGAAAAACCTTACGTAAAAAAATAACTATTTCTGGTGGCAGTAACAGACCCACCTGTTGTCTTATTGTAATAAGAGAAAAGCGGGTTGTTGTTTTTTTTATTAAAATAAGAGTCTTGTTTATTGTCCGTTAGATTTGCGCACATAACGATCGTAAGGTTCACTGCAATCGGGGCATGCAAATAACGCTGCGTTAGTATATGAGTATAAATTCAAAAGAAAGAGGGGGAGGGAGTAGAATACAGATATATAGATACCGCCAATCGATAAGCAGATAAAAGAATGAATGTAATTGTAATACTGAATACGTCGAGGAAAGTAGGCCTACACGAAATATACATTGTTTTGTAAACGTGATCATTATACCATGTTTTCGTCACGATGACATGTCGAGCTATGGAAATAAATTGCGTGTTATTTATATATTCAATTAAGTGTACTATCATTTTTTTTTATTAAAATAAACACGATCCAATACGTCATAAACCCCAGAGAATACCGGTAATTATATGATTTAGGAGAGGAAGGTGTTAGGTTAAAAGATACAGAAAACGGAATAACTTCATTAATCTTTAAGGAAATTACATTGACTACTCATACATTGTAAAATAATAAAAATGTATACATAACAAGTAAATAGAGATGTAAAAAAGAAGACGTAAATAAGTAAAAGTTAATAGAACTTGAATATTGCTTATTTTGTAAGATAAAATGCATACTCAAAAACGTTCAACGTATATACATCATACAATTGAATATAAGTAGGCTAATATCATATGGTTAATATTAATTAAATCACTATCACAGAAAATCGGTATCACAAAGAAGTATAGAAGCAGTGCAAACATCAATGTAAATGTCTAGTGGTAAAATCAAATTCTTTTTAAGTTTTCAATCAATAGTTTTAAAGACCATGGTATCAAAGAAGCGTAGTAGAGTGGTTGGTTTTGACCGATGGCATCCTCTGTCTTCGCTGCGTCCACTGAGTCGATTGTTGTATTCCTTAAAGAGAGGGTGTGTCTTGTCTTTTAGTATTTGTTTTTTTTTTCTTTTTGGAAGTCCGTACTTTGCAAAGGGCCCCGAAATTCAGTTGTTTCACTCCAAATGGGGGTTGTACCTTTCCCCTACTTACGTGATTGGGTTGTAAAACCAAAAATCCCAAATCTACGTTTCCCCTACTCGTACTATCGAATATTATCGAATACTATCAACTTCTCAATACCGAGACGGATCTTTCAACACTAAACTTACCGTGTCAGCCTATCTAGTCCGATAATGTTGACTGTGTTTTTAGCACAAACCGTTTAAAATGACGGGGCCGGCCCCGTCAAATTACAATGAATTATACAGTGAGTGTGACATCTACTTAAACAATCGAACATTCGATTTTGCAATTAATAGGGAAAACGTATACAGTTAACCGTTGCGTCACTAAAATTGGAAATTTGTAGGGGAAACGTACTGCGCTCCTCCAAATATCCCACTCGCTTTTCCAATTATTTTGTTTAGATTATCTTTGTCACTACTGTTGATATTGCCTCCCCAGTTTTAGAAGCCAAAGGTCAAAACACTGGTCAAGACTGAGGGATAGAATGTTGGAGCAATTTTTTCATGGACATTAAAAGATCTGAGTTTTCTCAGGCAGTACATGCGAGGTTTAAGTTTTGCAATTTTATTATCAGTATTCTTATTAAAAGAGAGTTTATCGTCAATCAATACTCCCGGGTATTTTAAGCTTTTGACTTTTTCTATTTCCTTGCTATTAATCACAATTTGCTTTAGACATTATATTCTTACCAAAGTCGATTATCCTTCTCTTTTGTTTATTCAACATTTAATATTAAAGAATTATGATAAGACCATCAGTTCTGGGGAGGGATTCTATTTCATTTATGTAATTACTTTCTTGGTCGTTTTTAAATAGCCCCGGTAAGTATTGTATCGTCCGCATATTTATCAATAATGCAGTCACTTTGTAATGCGATGAGTAAACAAAAAAAGAAAAGACGAGATGACTGTGCTCTGAGGAGCTTCCGTGTCAGTCGAAATAAGTGCCTGTTTTACGGATTGTGGTCTGGCTGTCAGATACTCAAGTATCCAGAGAATAATTGAAGAGCTACATTAAAGGTCACTAGCTTGTCAAATAGCACAGTTTGCTGTATTGTTTTGAAATTGAATGCCCTTGAAAAATCGAAAAATATAAGTCTAATGGATGTACGGGCTTTTCAGGGTGTTGAATTCATTAGTTAAGACATGCAAAATGGCATAATCCACATTTCTATTACATCTGTACGCAAATTGAAAAGGATCCATATGTTTATGAAGAACAGGATCTTGATATAGCATAAGACATTTTCAAACACCTCCATTACACATTATGTTACTGCCACAGGACGCAAAGACTGCGAAAGGGGTGGGGGTGGGGGAAAGGGTGGTAAGACTGAGGTGAGCGACAACCAGGCGGTTGTGATTAAAAGGGGGTGATCAAACTGTGGTATGATGAGGAAAAAATAAGAGATAGATAAAGAGAGAGAAAGAGGGGAGTGAGAGAGACAGACAGAGATAGACAGACAGAGACAGAGAGAGAGACAAAGTGAGAGAGAGAGAGAGAGAGAGAGAGAGAGAGAGAGAGAGAGAAACCAGTAAATATATTTGGACACATGTGGGTGGAGAAGAAAGAAAATCTTCATGTGTTTTCCTTTTTTTTCAAGTAAGTGCACTCAGTATTGAGTATCCTTGAATTAAGATTATTAGCATGACTTCCTTCATAACGCTTAGTGGTAGACATTATTATTTTAAATACATGTGATTATAAAATTAATACTTCTAATACTTATAGTGTGGGAGGCGAAGGAGATCCACACGTCCTCGGCGGACAGAAATAGGTGGAAAGTAAAGAAGCTGACTGCTATAACTTGCTGATCAAACTTGCTAATAATATTATAATATAAAGTCTTCATTTGGAGTTAGCGATGATTTTTTTTTTTGTGTGTAGGTAGGAGGACGAGGAGTGGCTCACTAAAGAGCCCACACCTGGCGCTTGAATGTATTCAAGGACGTTAGTCGACTATGAAATCCAAACTATGCATAGTGTTACGAGATCTATTCTGATCTGCCATTATCTATAGTCGGTGAATGAATGCAAAAGAATTGCCTCCCGTACACCGGCTCACTACAATGTAGATACCGATATAATTATGTAATCCCGCGTAAACAACATCCTGCGGTTTGACTATGGAACCATGTTAACCAAGTATCGAGTGCATCTCTCTTTGATTTTGATTGAAATAGTTACGCACCGGGAGTTTCTGGATATCCCGTAGACTAGCCCAATACAATGTAGATAACCGAAGTATATTTGCGTGTAAACAACATCCTGCGGTTTGACTATGGAACCATGTTGTTAACCGAGTATCGAGAGCCTATCTCTTTAATAAAAATAGTTAAGGCACCGGGAGTTTCTAGGTCTCCCCGGGAGTTTCTAGGTCTCCCGTATAGCAGACCACTACAATGTAGACAATCGAAGTTTACATGCTTGTTAACAACATCGTAAGGTTTGACAAAGATCGGTGCGTCACGTTACAGAGAATGCCCTGAGACAGGGTAGATCTAAAAACTAAAGTAGAGTTCACAACACTTGGAGTATATCTATAAAGTAGATAAGGATCCATAAAGGATGCAAGTAAATCTGTACGATCTAGATAATAGTTTGTAAAAAGCAGATTAACAACCTATTACTTCTTGACACAAGAAAAAAAACAATACTACCTAAGTTATAACATAAAAACGTTTCGGCTTTATTTGATTGCCTTTTTCATAAACAATACATATTACAATGGAGATATAAAACATTTCCGGACTAAAACTAAAGACAAGAGTTTTAGTCCGGAAATGTTTTATATCTCCATTGTAATATGTATTGTTTATGAAAAAGGCAATCAAATAAAGCCGAAACGTTTTTATGTTATAACTTAGGTAGTATTGTTTTTTTTCTTGTGTCAAGAAGTAATAGGTTGTTAATCTGCTTTTTACAAACTATTACTGAGACAGGGTAGTTCTCCATCCCTCAGTTCTCTTTCAGATTAATTGAGTACCGCACCGGGGGTTTCTACGTCTCCCATAAACCAGCCCACTACGATGAAGGTATCGAGCGAAAGGCCGTGTAATTTCCGAGTAAACAGCATTACACGATTTGACTAGGATACGTCATGCTACACAAGATATTTTATACAAGGTTTCGCTTCTCCGCACTTTCCCCACTTTTCTTCCCAACGTTCCTTAGTAGCCCTGTGATGTGTATAACTTTCAGTGATCTTAAACTGATATCGTAAACACACTACAGTACCTTAGATTTATAAGAATAATTAACCATAATGCGTCCCCAAACTACTGAAGACCCCTATATTTGTAATTTTTTCAGTTTTTCCAAGGTTTACGGCGATATCAGCCTCGATGTGAATTTCATTCTTAATATAGGTTTTCGGGACAAAATTTAAAAGTCAGGGCATATATTTGCTCTGTTTCTACATGATTAGGATGTAAAATTGTAAGATACAAATGACCCAGGGCATCCGGCAATATCTAATCCCTCTCGTGTCGCTATCTCTTTCAGAGAACTCTTTCCACAGTTTCCTACGTGTATGTCTTCGCCATCTGGCGCTGTGAGGATCGCCGGAAGGAAGATTGTTATCTACAGGCTGTGTGTATCTTTTTACTAGGCTTTACAGTTCTTGCTTTGAAGCCTTAGGCCCTGCTGATTACGCAAACAACTCGCTCAAAGGACGTCATCAGTTTAAAAGACAAGCTTATAACGAAGTTTTCATCTCCTTGTCTTCGCCATCTGGTCAACGAACCCAGCCCCGAGAAAAGAACACAGATACCATCAGTACATAAATTTATATAAGATTATCTTAAAACTGCAATTTTTTTCCGCGATTCTGTGATGCGCTAAGCTTGCTAATATGTAGCAACAGCTGCGTCCTATGACAGCCTCAGATTATTTCATACCGGATGACAAAATGAGAAAATACCCATTACTAAACCGACTATGCAATCTGCTTGTAAGAATGTTTCACTCGTGCCCAGTTCATTTTTTGCCGATGTAACCCACACCCAGATAAGGTGGGTCAAATGCCGTGCAAGTTTTAAGTCTCCTAAGTCTATTTTGTTCCCCAGCTAGTGAGACTAATGGAGACACCGGGCAAAAACAGACAGACTCCAAGGCACCAAAATTTCTGGGATTGAAAAAAAAGCTTTATCTGGCGGTGTCATACATTTTTAATTATTTATTCTGTAAACCAATTCACACCAAAACAAAGATGTTCCTCTTGAACGATAAAACTAATTTTTTGGCGTAACAATATTGGCTATAAATAACCCTAAAAATCTAAGGTTTTACACTTCCTACTTAGCAAAGCAGCATGAGTCATCTGTATCTTACATCCTAATCATTTAGAAACAGAACAGAAATATGCCCTGACTTTTAAATTTTGTCCCTAAAACTTCAAAAGAATGAAAAAAGGCTTCAAAAAGACTTCAATAATTGAGTACGGTAATGACCAACCTTTCTGTGAGTGGCACAGTTCGCAAACGGAGGAAAAACGTTGCTGGTGAAGTGTTCGATATCACGGGGTATCATTTGAGTCTAAAATTTAACATTAAATAAAAAAAACTAAGGTTCATCCAAGATGAAAAGGATATAAAAGTGCAACCTCATATCTTAAACCTTAACAAGTTGTTTGTATTATTTGTCAACCTAAGTATTTCAAAAAAGGTGGGTCAGCCTTGACTAGTTCACAAAATCGATTTTTTAAATTAACATAGTGTTATAGTTGTAACATACAAGAGCCACCACGCAGGCACCCTCATGGGCCATTATCTTGAGAATTCGACAACAAGTTCAGAACAGTTGGATCGAAAAAAAATTAACTCTTGCATTTGACAAATACAACCTGTAAAACATAAGCAGCGAGAGATGATTTAGATAGAGGTGGTATTTAGAAGGTAAAGTTATCTTTCTACAGTCGCACGGTTATTTGCAGGATGGACATCACTTGTGCCATTGGTGTGACCAAGTGAACACTGTGCAGAGTAAACACCGCGTCAACCGCTACGCCATATGTATGATTTTCAATGAACTGGTTTGTGTGGATTTTCAATGAACTGGTTTGTGTGGATTTTCCATTACGGGATCTTAATATATAAAGAAAATTTTTTTGCGTTTCCATTTTATGAAATCCACATCGTGTAGAATTGCCATTATCATATAAGACCACGGTCATGGAAATTTTACAGGAGTAGTGAATGAGAGTTGCAACAGAGTTTTTGTGTCAATAAAGTTTGCATTTTCAAATAAATGTAATGTCGAATCAAGACTTAACCCCCCATCTAAACTCTCCCTGTGCATTGGCTGCAATGCAAAATCAAAAAAAAAGCTTTATAAAAAACCAAGGACAATTAAAGTAAACCAATTGACAATGAAATCCTCCACCAGTTCATCCCCTGTGCCCTTCACGTCAACGGCTGTATGAGGTGAGCCGTGTTGTTGCGAGCCGCGTTCCTGGGGGCACTTTATCTCGACACATGATAAAAGATAATTACCCTGTCACTTTCGGACGGAGAAATAGATCTGTTGCCATCTGGTCTACAAACAAGCCGCGGCTCTCGGAGACGTCATATCCTATCAGTGATGCTTTCAACAGGTGAGCGGCTCTAAAGGCAAACACCCGACCAATATGATGATCTTTAACTTCAACAAACAACAATAATATTTAGCAGTTTCGCAAACCCCGTGTTAAGTGCCGTGACGTCTAACTTAAAAACTTTGCTGCGGGACGGGCAGTGGAAGTCCCACCGATTAAATTCATACGCTAAAGCTAGCGTAACGTACGTTGTCTTATGAGGGAAACCTCTGCAATATTGTTAAGTGCAAACAGATTAAACAAGTACAAAATAGAGTGTTTTTTTTTCCTTTTCTTCTGCAAGAGTGATTGGCAGACAAACAAAGGAATATGCGACTTAGAATAGAAAGAAGGGATGCGCACAATCAGATATAGATGTGCAACATTGAAAGGATAAGCACAAAAGTAAAGCCTCGAACACCTGATGTGCGATTAGAAAAAAAACAACAATATTTTAAGTAGAAAGAAAATATATTACACTTGTGATAAAATCCCTAGACCAAGAAGACAAATTTGGAACAATGAATACTGATAAGGCAAGTTCTTTTTTTTTATGTTTTTTTTTAACATTTAGAAATCACGATCGACATTATTTTCCTTTTTTATTCGAAAACCGATTTTATTTTTAAAAGTGCTTCGATTATAAAAAAAAAAAAAAGCTCTTGTAGAATTTAAATTTGTTTGGTTGAAATTTCTAACAATACATCTACATGTATTGCTGGCAATTTTTTTATTTCATTTGCGTATGAAAGCAACTGCAAACGTTTCATCTGAGCCACGACTTGCTGTGCGTCGCTCTGGATCTTGCTCTCCATGATTAATTTTGTGTATTCTTGGACTTGCCTTGTGGTCTTCCTCCCGCTGTTTTCCCAGCGTAATTGGGAAATGCAGTCTACTTGCATGTGCCAGAAGTGCCTGCAGTTCTTCCTTAACCCTCTTACTATTCTTATATTGTCAATTAACCTACAGAGTAAGACTAAATAAAAATTTTCTCTAACAACCTAGGGTACGAGAACCTTTTCAAATCAATGGATGTCCGCAGTAGAATTGAGAAGCACCAAGGAGACCTAGGGCAACTATATAAATTTACACAAATTAAACGTGAACACGGCAACAAAAATTAACAAAAATAGCAATATCAACAACAACAAAAAGTCTTCATCAACAACAATCATGATGATGGTGATGATGATGATGATGATGATGATGATGATGATGATGATGATGATGATGATGATGATGATGATGATGATGAAAACATGATGATGATGATAACAGATGATGATGATGAAAACAGATGATGATGATGAAAACAGATGATGATGATGATGATGATGATGATGATGACGACGAAGATAAGGAGGAGGATGGTGGTAATCGTGATTATGATGATGACTACGACGATACTAGTAGTGATATTAATGATAGCGATGATGATGACGATCATATAATGTTAATGATAATAATGATAACAAACAATAATAACAATAATAATAATAATAATAATAATAATAATAATAACAACAACAGCAACAGACTGCAGAGAAGATGCTAACATCGTTGTTACACCAAGGTTTCACACCAAGTACATGTAGCC
>BMAT01008276.1:420706-433018 GCA_019649035.1 Elysia marginata | reverse complement strand
GAATGGTTTCCTTTTTTAATTAACTTAATGATGTGCAGGACTGCACTTATTAAAACTTTTATCTATCATTTTTTCTTTTGTTGATTGTCGATGTCTTTTATTTGTTTGTAGATTATATGTGTGTATACTTCCCGGAATATCTGTAACATTACTGTCTTAGTGTCAACAACAATACATAAGCACATATTATGAAAGTGAAATATCTGCCTTTTGCAATATATCGATTCGCATGATCTCTTGCCTTCCAGTAAATTTAGCAATAGTCAAGGGGAGTTAACTGCATTTTTTAGTTCCGTGGGAAAACAGACACGCGGTGGTCGAACTTGATAACACAGTCCAAGCTCAGTAAGGGGCAATGTTTAGCAATGCCAACGTTAAGACTACGTTGTAGCTTGTATATGTTGGGGAACGACAATTAGTGTGTCCTAAATTTTACTCATTTATTAAATAGAAAAATGCAACTTGTCTAAAGATGTCAAGCTAGAAAATATATAATACACCCCTACACCCCCCCCCCCAGGCCCGTGCGGTGACCAAAGTACTAGACTGACTTCAGCTAAGTTGGTGTCAGACCTTTTGGAGATGTGCTAGAGGCAATGCTCCAATAACGCTACAAGTCCCTTACTCTTAACTTTAACCGCCATGTAGTATCGTTGAAAAGCATGCAAGCTAAGTCTAGCTGCTCTCAAAAAGTCACAAAGAGTGATGTTACAATCCGGGAGGGCGGGGGGGGGGGGGGTCAAAGGTAAATTAACATAGTAATAAGAACCAAAACATTTGATATCACTTCCAAAGTAGAACTTAATAAGTGGAGTCACGGTTAGGCTCGACTTTAGGGCTGAGCGGGTCAAGGTTTGAATTATAGGAGTCAAGGTTCGCATCATAAGTAGTCAGGTCGATGTTGAATCCTTAGGGGAATTTTTTACTAACCATAAGGGCTACATAATGGTCAGATTGAGGCTGAGTTTCCACTGCAAATGTACAGCACTGATCACAATGGCTGCTTCCCAAAACCGTAGCAGCTTTAAAATGAATACCGTAATATACTCCATTAGATTGTACAGCAAAAGGTTATTAATACAAGAGCGTTTCTTTTTTTTAAACAACTACCCCATTAAAATGTTCTAGGCGCTATACATGGGACTCCCGACAGGCTTTTCCTTACCAACCAGATTACCTTCTCAACTCACAGAGGAGCAGTCGTCGACGCGAATAACCATAGCATTTCTGACAAGACTTTTTACTGCCTTAGCCTATTACAGCCGGGTACTGAGTGAAACGTGAAAATGTATGTAACAAGTCTTTCTAAAGGAGTAAAAGCTGGTTTGAACCTCGGGTCTCTCGGTCCCAGGGCCGAGTTTCTATCACTAGACCATGACGCCACACTAGGGGACTGTTTCAGGACTAACCTGTCTTGAGTGTAAAATTCAAAAGGTGAGATCACCAGCGAACTCTTCTGTCACAGTGGGAGAGGTAGTTTTTTTCTTTCGAATAACTCCAATAGTGCTGAATCTTAAGCCTAAAAAAATAACCATTGCCGAAAGAGAACTACTCTTAGATAATTTTTTTTTTAATTTTATGGAACAGTCCCCAAAGGAACGCACGCGATCATTCTGAAACTGTTCTTCTGTCATTTTAAAAGGCATATCGGTTAGCAGAGGCCGCTTGCAGACCCTCTCAAATGCTTTTCGAGCTCTAGCTATAAAACGCTAGATGAAAATTATGAGCTCATTTACACTTGACCCTCCTTACTGGGAAGTTAAGGTCAGTCACGTTATCTGTTAGCCAACGGCGGAAAAAAGGGTCGGGTTGGTGATTGATGATTGAATGTTAAGCTCCGACAGTAAGTAAGTCTTCTTTACTTTTACTCACGGTCATCTCAGTTAAACACTGACGTGGGGTGAATGAATATGCTGACTACATGTGGAAGATAGAATATCAGTTTCACACCGAATTAAAACTCGTCTTTACCCTCCATCCTGGTCGAAGCTTTGTACATCAGTGTGTGGTTATTAAATTACTTGGTAATTAACAAATCCTGAATAAGCGTGTTTGTTGCTGACAAGGAATTTTCCATCTGAAAGACCGTGTGTTCAGATGTGTCATTCATTTAAACAATGGAGTGTGTGTAGTGGGGAAAGGGCGGGGGGCATTTCACAGCACGACGTTACAACATTTTATTGTTTTAATGTTTATTCTTGATTCTCAACATATGAACAGACGCTTTCAGGGTACGAGAACATCTGGTGATCAATCGAGCTAGACTAGCTTTTAATACCTCATATTTGAATTAGTGGAAATTTGATAGTTGGTGACAGGTGAGACAGCGACAATAACTGCCGACTTGCGACAAAGGAAAATGAGATGGGGGTGAAAGGGAGAGCAGTAGAGAAGGAAAGACAGAGAAGCAGGGTCAGAGAGACAGACAGACAGACAGAAGCAGTGAGTGATGGAAGGGTGAGAGAGGCAGTGTAACCCTAGAAGCAGCTAATGAACAGTCAAATGGCGTAATATCGAGCATCTATTTATGGGTTTAGATCGTACTTACACGCAGTTCAATATGCTTGCCGTTCAACTTATACATTAAGTTTTTAAAACGGAGAAGGCCAGAAAGTAGTAATTTGAAAGTCATGCTTATCTCAGGTCGAACTGATTGGTTTGGTCAATGACATTTCTCACGAGAGACAGGAGCGAGCGGAGTAAATGTAGACAAGTCCCACATTAGATTTTTACATTAGATGCGGCTCTCGTGGTCTAGTTGTAGACGCTCGACTTTCGGACCAATAGGTCCGAAGTTCGAGTCCTGCTTTTGGAAGGTCAACGTTTAGCCCTTGAGAAAGGCTATTATACATATTTTTTCACCTCACTCATGCATTAAAGGAGTACCCGACTTTTGGCAGTGAAAGATCTTGACAGTATGCTAGAGTAGTGCGCTTTATTTGCTGCTCCTCTGTGAGTTCAGAAGCTAATTTCATTGATAATGGCCTGTTGGGAAAGCCATGTAAAGCGTTTAGATTATTTCAGTTGCTTTATGAAAACGCTCTTTTGCAAATACTACAAAGGTTATTATTGTTGTAAACTCTCTTGAATGATTTTCAATGCAACAAAGAAAAGAAAATACAGGTGCTGTTTTGCTAAACACACAACAAAGAATAGAAAAAACCAAGGGTGTGTGTGTGTGAGGTGATATTTCAGCATATCTTTAGTAGTCAATTAAGTTATCCAACAGCTCACCCATAATAAAAGTCTAGACCAGATTATAACTTTTTCACATCTCAACTAGCGACAACTTCACAACACAAACTGTCTGGGTTATCGTGTCATTTCTTCAAACATAATCGGTACATGTCACTAAAAATTTGATATGAACAGAATCATTACTGAGATTTGTTCAGGTGTGGAGCAATAGGGCTGTTTATTTTTATTCTATATAAGTCTGCTACTTAGATCTCAATCACCTGAAAATCCTACACAACATGGGCAACAAAAACTCTGGTTCACTTTGTTACCTTTGAAGGCAAATCTTTCATTGAAGTTTGAAGTAAGTTTTCCTGCTATATACTGCTCTCAAAGCCTACGGACATTTTTTTGTCTCCACAACATACATGGTCAATCAATTTGCAGTTTCAAAAAAAAGATTCGAAATGAAACTGCAGGAGAATAAAATTTACTCGTTGTCCTTTCAAGCAGACTCAAACTGTGTAATGAGAAGGCTGCATTTTCTTAATGAGTCTGTCACCCAGTTTTGTGAGCCGATCTCAAAAGAGACACTAAAGTCATAAAATTTTTTAAAATTTTGACCAACCACTGAGCACTGAGTCCCATTTGAAGGCTATGGCATCATTCATTTTTTAACCCACTAAGCATGCTGTTTATATGAAAAACTGAACCCTGAAAAAATAACACTTCAGTAGTCTGAATAAAAAAAAATTGGTTGAAACTATTGGTAGTGCTTATGCTAAGCAGTACACAATAATAGTGTTTATCAGGCAAGAAAACTACCATAACATGTACTACTTTAAGAAAATTCAGTTGAGTCTAAACTTCTAAGAACTGCAAAACATTGGAGCTTTTTAAGTTAGCGAACATAGTTCATATTGCATGGAAGTCACTGAAGTGGATAAGACTACATCTTATGCTTACAATCAACACTCATCAATGCCAGACACCCTTGCTTTTCAGTTCCGTGTCTAAATTATTTGACTTCAATTATTAACATTTCGCTGGATAAGAAGCCTTACTGATGAGCTTATGGAGCAATAAACATGAAAACGGCCTTCACCTTCAAAAATAAAAAAAAATTGATACGCAAACCCTAAAGGCCATAAGGCTAAAGCAAGAAAACATGACATATAGAGCTTACAATGGAAGAAAAACTGCCCCCCAAAACCTAGACTACATCTAGACCTACTCCAGACAAAAAAAAATCAATTTTTGAATCTTCTGGATCTAGCTCAAAGTCTAGATTATTGAAAATGGTTTCTCGATCTCAGTCAAATTTTTAGGCCCTCTTTGATATAGATATAAACTAGATTCTACAGAATTCAACGTACAAAGTTGGGAAATGGGCAAGGTTATAATTAAAGAGCGTTTTTTCAAAACTAGGCTCAGACCAGATTCGGTAAAATTCAATATTTATCCAGAATCTATTAAAGAATAATAAAAAAAAATTTCTTCTTAGCAAAAATCTTAGGCTGCTATAACCAGCTACAAACCAATATGCAATTAGTTTCCCTTTAAATTAATAGGTATAAAGAGATTTGAGGAAACCATAAGCAACCATTTTCTCAAATCTATTCAAAATGGACTGAACCAATTTTTGAAAAAAACGGTGTTCAATTTACTTAAGTGTGTTCTTGAGTCCATTCTTTTTTATTCTTCAAGGTGTGTAAAATGCATCTAAAAAATAAGACCAATATCAACCAATACCATCTTGGGTTTTGACTGAAAAAGCAGTATCATTTTTCAGAAACTGATGGAGATTTCAAGATAGGAACTGATGACATGTTTGTTAGACAAGAGACATTAATTTAGAATATATTCATTTAAATTGTTTTACTTTTATTTTTCCTGTATTGAGAGGAATAAAAAGCTTAAAATCATTTAACACAAACATTTCCACTAGAGCAACAAATTTATTCTAACCAATTTAAGTATGATACACGTAAAATTTTTTACAACGAAAAGCCTTACAGAAGTAGGAATGTAAATACATAGTAATTGATCCCATCACTTATTACTCTGTCTCTCTGTCAGTCTGTGTGTCTATTTCTCCCTCTTTTTCTCTCCCATCTTTCACTCTCTCTTTCTCTTTCTTTCATCTTAACTCTCTCCCTCTGACTATCACACATTTATCCAGGCACTCAGCTGTGCAATCTCTTACCTTCAAACCAGGGCAGTGAGCAAAGAAAGCCTCCACACTCTGAGAGTGGTACAGGGCTCCGTGCCCAACAGCACTGCAAGGAGTCCGGATTGTCAGAGGCCCACAATCATACTCATTTCCAGAGCGGTAGCGGTACATGGCCATCTCATTCCTTATCTGGTGACATAAGTTCGCAAAAACTTGCGTTATTATAAAAAAAGATGTTTTGATGTGATCTAAGCTTTGCAGTAGAGGTAAATTTCAATAGGTTTGCTTCATTTAATTTTGATGGTGAATTATTAATCAATCAAAGCAGAGACAAAATCTGTAGGGCTCAATATACATTTCTTGGGATTTTTATTGCTATAAATTATATTGGTGACATGCCAAAAAAATTTTTGATGATTTTATATTCTTAAAAGACAATGAGCTGAAATAAGCAAAGAAAAATGTGTCTATATATTTTAAAGTCTGTGGCAGCTATACCTTTTTAGACTCATAATCAGTTGAGACATCTACAGTCTACTTAAGTGTAAAAAAAAAGTTTGAACAAGTTCTTTACTACACAAATCCAAGAATCATTTACCTCAAAAAGCTTAGAGAATCAAATAAACCATTTTGTTGCAACAAAACAATTACAATATGAATGAAGGGTTTAAAGACAAAATGTAAGTTGCAACAAATTTTTGTGTTTCTTCAACACTCAAAGCATCTTTTCCACTCAATAAATTTTTAGTATTACATTTTAATCTAATAGGCACTGTGACTAGTTTGTTACTTTCATGAAAAAAAATCCATTTGATTTAATAACCGCAGCACTTCTTACCTGATCAAACCCAGGAAATATGTAATCTGCAAACTGGATTTCTGCAATGGCTGTTGCTCCAGTAAGGGCCACCCCAATGCCAAAGGCAACGATCCCCTGTTCTGATATTGGACTGTTGAAGACTCGATCAGCACCTACACAGAGTAGGGCAAATAAAAAAATATTAAGTAACCTTTGCCATTTGAATTGCATCTAGCCATTCTTTCAAGGCACTTTATCTTCTGAAGGAGAGGGTAACACAGACAGAAATTATGAAAAAAAAAAAAAAAAAGAAAATACAAAAAGGCATTCAATATTATTAAACAGTCCAGTTGAGACATTTTAAACCTCATGGGGACAAAGTGTAACTTTGAATTACACTACAATTGACAGATCAGTAAAAAGAAGGATAAAGTGGTAATACGGAAATGTACTTCAGTCCAAATTAAGCTAATATTTGAATTATCCAGATTCAACTTAAATGGACTCGCCTGTAGAAAAGTTGGAAGAAGTAAACAATATTTATGTAGGCTTAAAAACAGTATTAAGAGTTAAAGGTTAAAAAAAAAACATTTAATAGGCAATAGAAAACTATTGAAAACCTAAAATAATTGAGCTGTAATCAACATAAAAATTGTTTCAAAAGACAGTAAAATTTGGGGGGTTTTTTCATGTTCAGCTACAATTGATCATCAATGAAAAGTGAACAATGAAACTGAGAAATAAAGACAACTCCTACAATACTTTCACACAACAAAACCAATAACACTAAGAGCAATAAGGATCATACTTCTGTTGAAACAGAAACAGACTAGTATAATTGTTATTGTGCAGTCCATTTAAAAAATAACCTCAAAGTCAAACTCCACAAAGATCAAACTTTTTTCCTTTTTCATGACAAAATAAAAATTCACTTGATTGCATTGTATACATGTCATTTTTAAAAGCAAATATCTTTGAACTTATATGCTTTAACCTAAAATGACTACTGTACAGGAAAGTTCATTAGACAAAGAAAATTTAAGTTAAAGTACGGTCTTCATTTTTACTTACCATACTTGTCTTTAAGACCAATTGTGCATCTGAACACACCTCCGAATGCAACATCCTCGCCAAATATAACTGAGGGAGAAAGGAAACATTGAGTAAACTTCTTATGTGTAGGTAACCAACAAAACAAGTCTTCATGCAGAATTTTGTGATGTGGGCTAATATACATCATTCATTTATAAGAAGGCAAATGTGACGCATCGCGACGGTTCGGGGCACTAGGTACCGAAGGCTTTTTTTTTAATAATAGCCAGATAAAGCAGGAAACTCCTTACTTAGACCTAATTTTTTTATTGCATAAATCGTAAGTTTATCATCTAAAATAAACTTGGTGTCAAAATAAATTTTAGAATGTGTAGTATACAGTGGTACCAATTACAAAAAACAGCCCAGATGTACTTAGCGCCCCAAACCGTGGGGATGCATCACAAATGTCCTATAAGATGGTGAACAAACCATCTTAATATATAAAGTTAATTAGGTCCTATGTTAGAACTAAAAGTCAAGGAACTTCAAGTGGCTGAATTGTCAGAAAATAGAGGAAATTGGAGTAAAAAGTTTTCATATAATGTAAAAGCCAAAATAGCATTATCGTGTTCTCCCAACCTAAAAATGCATTTCTAACATTTTTTTCTCAATGGTCTCAGCAGTTAATGTGATAAAAAACATATATAATAAAACTTTCAAAATATCACATATATGCAAAAAAATCATTTTTTGAATCAAAATTTGACCATGTACTTAAAAATGCCAATTTTCTTCAATCAGCTGGCGTCACATGTAGACTTATTTTGTGGGAGCTCTAAACATATGATTAAAAAAAATTTTGTGCATTTTTCCCTTTAGAAAATGGGGGCGGCCATGTCCTCTCATAAATTTGTTTTCGATATCTAGTTCTAATTACATAGCAAAAAATTTTATCTTTATGTTGAAACTAAATAATATAGGTTTAGAACAAAAACCTAGTGGTAAAGAAAAAACAATAATATTTTATTAATGATAATGTAAAATAAAAAAATTTATATGCATGTACTGAGAAAAGGATTTATAAGACAAAAAAAAAACAGAATTGAGAGATTTATAAATACTTCTAAAATTGATAAAGCCTACATGATATTATAATTATAGTATATGAAACATGATAATGATCTCAAACAAGAGTTAGACAAAATTTTGTCCTGCCTCACAACTGACGGATTTTGAGTGTCACCATTTCTATATTTCTTTATCAATTAATTTAAAATTTCTGAAAAGGCATTATGATGCAGTTTAAGATAGTCATAATAACATCACATCATTATGATAATTTTGTTAGTTTCTATGATGTTATTTCCGAAAATACTTTGCCCCCCATCACAAACGCCAGATGTACGACATTTTGTCACAGTCTCAAATGTGGTTCTTGAGTGAATATGACTGAATAATGAGATCATAAATAAATGTATCAACTTCAAGTTCAATTTAAAACAAACTTTCCATACCTGCAGAAGGATCGTTTGCAAGAGCAATGTCGAGAGCACTTGTAATAGACTGAAAAAAGTTCATTCGAGTTGTGTCTCCTGTGAACAAAAAAAAATTGTAGGCCTAATTGCAGCAATGACTTTAATTTCAAAGAATCATCAAAAACTATTCTGAAACTACTTGAACTAGTAATTTTTAAGTGTTTCTTATTTTTAATATAACCATGAATTTTTCTAAATAAAAAAAACAATTGAAATTAGATCTAATCAAAGAAATTAAATGTACTCTGGATAATCTAGATCAGTAAGTCTTGGTACAAAAAATCTTTTAATGTACAGCTGCACTAGAAAAACCAAACCAGTAATATTTAGAACATTGGAAGAGTCTAGATCAAAATTTATAAATTGGTAAAATTTGGTGACTTTAAGTTACAGTATCTATAGACTAATAGATATGATGTGTGCCGTTCATATTAAATTTTTACTAGATCTAGTCCGGTCTAGAATCTTGCAAATTAGTTGTATTTAGACTTAGATGATCTAATCTAGATCTATCTCAATGCCACTCTCGTAGTCGTAGTACTTAAAGACCTTGAAAGTTGAAGCTTGAAGCCTACTCAATTGCCTTTGGAAACTCATACTATAGATATAGATCTACTCACCGAATTCTTTTGAAGGTGTCTCTGGAACATAATTAAAATGCATCGACCTGCTGGATATAGCAACATGGTTTTTCAGTAAAGACCTTCGAAAGAGGGAACGGACCAGTCTTGCTGTGGGTCTCATCTTTGATAGGCGAGTTGCCATCTTGCTAACAATCACTATCAGTTTTGACTCGCCTTTGACAGTATCGATAGTGTAGAATATTCGATATGTTCAGAAGGCTTGCAGTTTTTAATGATGCATGCGCACCCCTCGAATCTTATTCAATATTTAGAGTGTAAATCTTTGGAGATATTTATGTTTTAAATGTTTTTTTTTTATTGCAGTTTATTCTTAGATCTTGTATGACATTTCGCTGTTGACGACCTCATTCTGACCGATTAGAGTCGTTCCTTCACTCTCTTTTTATAAGCTAAGGAAAACTTAAGACGTTTTCCTCAATAAATAAAATCATTCTTTTTTTAAATCAAATACCTCATCCTTGGATAGCAGTTTGACAGTAGGCCAGATTCACAATGAAGTCGGAATTGCGTTCAAATTAAGTAGAAAATACTTCAAGCGAATCTGCTAAGTGACTTTATGGCATGTCCCCGAAGTCACGTACCACGTTCTCATCTGAACTTGTAGCTTTTTCTATCCTCTCGTCTTATCCCATCTTCAGTGCAATTTTGCAGTTATTGCAATCGTCTCGCTAGTCATCAATGGCAAGTCGCCGATAAAGATTTTGTTCATTTACACTATAATGAAGCGGCATCGTCTGTTGACATCGAAGAACCAGGTCCTAAAACGCAGTATCAACCGGTTGTAAATAACATCGGTATACTTACTCAGTCCACTTTTAACCAGTGAGGTCATTGATACTGCCCTGTCCTGCCATGAAATGTTAAAGGCTTTTTGAGGGGTTGATAATATTTGGAAATCCTTTGCACTTTCTCAGTTGCAGCGGAACATCAGCTGTTTAGGTGATGCATTGGTTGATTTTATCACCACATCATTATAACAACACCATTACCGTGCCGTGGCAACACAACAATATCTTCATCTCCATCCTAAATGAGAGATGCAGTCACAGAAAAAGGAAAAATTACACTTGTTAATCCATCATGATGGTCGCGAGCTAAGGTGATCTGTGATTCAAATTACTGCTCTGTCAAGTATAGATGTGATATGTGCCGTCGATATGAAATTGTTACCAGGCCTGTCCCATTAACTTGTCCATCAGTTGATAAATGTTTCCATTTAAGTGCTTATCGTGGCTGCGTCGTTTACAAGTTTGAGAACTATACACGTGCAAACTGGCTACCTTTTCCTCGTACACAGTATTTGAACATTTGGGGGAACTTCCTTTGTCTATAGACTAAATAAAATATAACAGCAAATAGAAATTGTGCCATACAGAATCGTCAAAAGCCGCATGCATGTTTCACTCTCTCCTGCTGCCTCAGAATAAGACTCGTCGCTTGTTTCTCACCTGATCACTCTCGCCAAATCCCACACTGAAGAACTGCCTGAAATTTTGTATAAACGGAAACCCCAAGAAAATCCACAGAGCTCTTCAGATTGAATCGGAGAGAGGATGATTCAGATCATAGAAATAACTTATGCAGTCCACAGTTCTCCTTGTTACTCAGTGACCAAACACTACTTTACGTTGTATTTGCTTTGATGTAGAATTCTCGTGGTATTTAAAAACTTGAGTCAAATATACATCTATATAAGACTCTTAAATAGTATGAAAGTGCATTTCAAATAAGTCTTAATGACTCATTATTGTAAAAAAAATATAAACTCGTGCCTAATTTAGGCCTACCGATATCCTCTTTGCCTGAAACACAAAGTCCGCCCTTCTTATTTCCTCTTTGGTGGAGTTGGTTGGTTTGTATAGAAATATTGATGTGACAGTGCCTCGATCTAGAGGATGATAGGCCTATAAACGACTACGCCTTATCCGTGTATACGTAGGTGACTCGGCATGCCATTTGTGGACCTGCAGAGTCGAGACCTCTTCTGTTATGTGACGACACTATTGAGCGCACATCGTCTGATGGCAACGTTCCTCCTCCAATGATGCTTAACTGACCAGAGCACATCGCCATTGTCAGTCATGGGCTGTGTGTAGGCCACAAACTCAATATTATTATTATAAGGAGCGTATTTACGACAATCGCCTTTTCAGAATACATGTGTATGTCTCTAAATTCACACTACATGTAATGCTGTTTTTCAGCTCCTGTATTTAATTGAAGGTGTATGGTGCGCTGTCAATTAAATTTTGGGATCACTTTTTGTCCGTTGGTGCCATTGTCCGTCTTTTTCTGGTTTCGATTTCTGATAATTTAAATTTCCTTTGAGCTCTATTCCATGTGATTAATTATATAAAGATTATTTTAGCGGACACTTGCAACTGCATACTGTATTTTAGCACCGTTTAACATCGAAACATATTTTAAAGGCAATATTGCTCTCGCCCGGCTCTAGCAAAAACAATGTATGTACCAGTTTTTGACTGCTAGATCTACAACTTAGCAAACGATATACTTTACTTGAACCTAATTACCGAGGAAAGCCAAGGACACATAACTGTAAGTTTAAGCGTATTTTATACATAGAATTGTAGAGTTGTGTCCCTTGTTGAGAAAAAGGCGTGGTTTGTTGTGAGGGACAATAACTTGGAAAACATGTTGGGAAATCTAACTGAAAGTAGGCCCACGAACGTAATCAGTCATTTTAGACAGAAAACAATCGCAAATTATCACGATCATTAGCAGGCCTATCTCTATAAATTCGTACGATCACTATAAGCTATATCATTGCGCAATGTGCGATTTTTCTGAGCCAGAAGGTATGGCCTAGTTGGCTTGTGGCATCTGCAAAATCACTATATTCAAGTCTGAACAAATCTTAACTAAGGAAAAACCAAAAGTAAAAAAAAATTGAAAGACGGAAAGCAGATAAGGAAGTGGCATAAGATT
>BMAT01008276.1:355435-370245 GCA_019649035.1 Elysia marginata | reverse complement strand
TATGTTGAATTTCATTTTACAGATTATAACCACACCTTGCCCGAATAACAATGTTAGAATCCAAGAACACAAAAAATAGCAATCAAAAGTAATCCAGAGGATCCAAGAAAACTAAGCAGAAAGCCAAGCTTGAACTATGCAGCAATGGCGACGAATGGGCTGGTCATCGGCCCACTCAAATCTTTGTTTACTTCGGCTGCTTGTCCTGGATTTCTGGTGTCCCCGATCTGGATCTACTTGGCTTGCGGCCGAATGAGACATGACGTGAAAGCTCAAAAACACCTCTCCATAGTAAACTCCCTCTGAGTCTTATCTAGACTCTTGATCTAATATCTAGATAAAAAAATTTCTTTTAACTTCTCACTCAGATCTATCTACATCTAGCAAAAAAATCAATAAAAAATCTCTTCATGATTTAACCCTCAAAATTACCAAATTTAGGTGCATGTCCCCAGAATGATACATGCCCTACTATTATCAACACAAAAATGGGGGTTAGGCTAGTCATTTTCTGAATGTGCAGCGGTTGGCAAAAAATTTCTATATTTTTTTTTAAGTATTAAGATAAGGTTATTTAGCACCCCTTACTGTAAATTATTGTTTTATTCCTGATTATCTCATTAACATTTGTTTTTATGCTTACGGTCCATTGGGCCAAGTGTTGTGGGCAAATAATGCACGCACCTCAGGTTACATGCAAAATGTTTTGACTGACTAGAGAACCCGTCTAGCTAGGTATAAATGGACTTTAAGTTCAACTCATTGCCTCCTTAATTTTTGTATATATCATATCTTAGTTTTGCCGGAAAATTTTTGGGAGATAAAAACTCAAAGCGGAGTTATTAGGAAAACTGACCATAGTCTCTGAGTGCTCGCGTTTTGTATGGATGTAGAAGTAGTTTTGTGCCTTCATCACGTATGGTACGTGGATCAAGTGTGCTATGGCACTTTACCACAGGGATAAATTAAACAATTTCTATAGCAGTTCATCTGTGTACCATGCGTGGTTAAGACAGCAAATTATTGCTACACCCATCCACCATGTGTGAACTCCGAGACAATGAGTTAATAACACTAAACAGACACAAGAGCCGATGCACATGTAGCACAAAATCATTTCCTAAACTTTCTCTTTTTGTTCCCTGGTTCATCGTTGTGGCATGTTTGCGATAGAGGGTGGCGCCTGACTGCCAGCCTCAGTGTCATGTATTAAACATCCACCTTACCGATATCTATGCCATATTCTTCAGATCCACATAGACATGTGAAAATCACCCTCTCTCTATTCATTTTGTTTGATGGACGGGAGGGGGGGGGAGGCGGCTAATCTGTCAACATTTTTCTTTAAATAAAATTGTATTACAAGTGATGGAGAAAATGGAATCTGTCTCAATATTTTTTTGTTTGTTTGTTTGATAAGGTAGATTCAGATTATTATCAATATGGATTAGAAATATCTGTTTTCTATTAATTATTAAATTTTCATCTTTGATTATATCCTCTTTAAAATATTTCAGAAAGCTCATTTGATATATGTGAGTGAGTGACCTGGACATTACCAACCATGAGCTCATCAACTACAGACAGCCCTACAAATACTAAAGAAGAAGTTCAGAATGATAGCATCAGTGACAAGGTATCAATTAGAAAAAAATTAACCATACTTTATCATGCCATGTCAGGTACTAAAACTAACAGTGTAATGATTTTTTTTAAGAGTTCTTTTTTTTTATAAATATAAGTCTAATTGGCTATAGATATGTGTATCTATCTCTAAGCTCTTATCTGCAGTGGATTGTGTTCTTAAGCAAGCGTGTGCACAGTAGTAGCCAGTACTAGGAAGCCTCAATGATTAAGCATTTATGAGATGCTTTTTATAAATTAAATTCAATTTACTTAAAATTTTATACAGTCGATGCAAAGATTTATAAGGAAATGTGTTTTGCCCCATGAAAACCAGGTCACGGTCGCTAGGTATATTGTTAAGGAGATAGAGGCTTTTATTCGTTTTAAGGCAGTTTGGCAGTTCTCTCTCAGCTTTTAAGTTTTTAGCCCGGCTTATGAAACTTGAAACATTTCTGTAGCATTTCAGCCCATGATCGAAGAAAATTTCAACCATCAAATGTGGGGTGGTTTTGGAAAATCAGGTGCAAGTCGCTCAGACTATTTGGTAGTTGGAGTCGTTTAAAAAATGTGTTACTGCTGCAGCTATATAATCAATTATTGTTTATTGTTTTAAAACGAACATCTCAGATTATTATTATATAAAAGCTGGAGCTGTAATTTTTTAAAACCTTTTTAAAAGCATATAACACCATGAAGCTTCAAATTCATTTGTCTTTAGAAACTTTACAGACCGTTTTCTTGGTTTCTTGTTATTCCACCTTGCAATCTATAGAAAGCCATATCTCAGGTCCTCTAGTTGAGATTTTTGATAAGGTAAAGTGCATTTTGTGTATAAAGGATTGATGATTTTAGAAGTGTCAAGAACTCAAAATTTTTAGATGAGGGATTTGATAGGATTTTTGGGGGGACCACTACTCAAATATAGTGAAAATATTAGTCATGGAAAGATAAAACTACAAAAATTTTGTCCTCTGAGCCTGGTAAAATAGAAATAAGAAGTTCTTTGAGCTGTATTCTGAAAATAATTTCCCTATACTGGAAGAATTACCTGCAAATAAATATATATATATTTTTTAAAAAGAATTTAGGTTACTTTATAATTAGGGCATTTATTCATTTCAAACGAGCTGTTTGTTATTCTGCTGAAGACAAGACTTTGAAGCACCCTCTCACTTTAGTTCTTTTTAATGTCTTGATGGGTTCAAACACCCCTCAAATTTTGCAACCTGAACTTTTTAAATTTAACACTAGAAGAAGTGAGACTTCATTTGGACAAGATCAATCATTGAAAATATGTGCTATTGAAGTAATGAGTTTTTTCTTTTTGCTGTGAATCAAAATGTCAGATGCAGTTTATCTTTAAATTTAAGGCATACTGAATTTGAATTTTTTAAATGCTAAATTCACAGGTGCATTCAGCTAATAGCTGGGAAACTGCAGATCTTGGTGATAAGCAACGGAATGAAAAGTTTTTGCGTCTTATGGGAGCTTCAAAAGTAAGATTATGTTTATTGTTTGTGCTTGAACCAGATGTTAAATATACAGACAAGTATTCACTTAACAGATCAGATTCATCAATAAGGAAAAGAAAAATTTGAGTTAAAATTACATTGTTTCAAGTTCAAAACATACTGAAAATAAAGAATGTTGGCATACAGGAACTCTTTAAATTAAATTCAAAAA
This sequence comes from Elysia marginata, assembly GCA_019649035.1. Classification (NCBI taxonomy): domain Eukaryota; kingdom Metazoa; phylum Mollusca; class Gastropoda; family Plakobranchidae; genus Elysia; species Elysia marginata. The sequence continues at coordinate 366,936 of BMAT01008276.1, read as the reverse complement.
CTGAATAATAAAAAAGTCAGTTATATCACAAGGATTCTAAATCTTCTTGTCTTCTTTTTGAATCCATGTATTATTTATTGCATATCTTGTTTCTATGATTTTCCTGTTTTTTAATTTCTTTTTAGATGCAATGCCCAGCTCATTTTCAGATTTTATTTTTTCAAATCATTTGATATCCCTTATATTACTTTTATTTGTAAATATGTTTCAAAAACTGGAAACTCTTACTTTGTAAAAAGCAATTCTTAATGAATCAAAATTAAGTAAACACTGAAGTTTGCAGCTGGACACTAGTTTTTGTATAAACAACTTATTTTAATAGAACAAATGGAGAAAGACTTTGCTAACACCCGATGTGGCGACTAAAATAAAATTATAGTTGCAGACTAAAAGTTTCTTTGCTTAGTCAAGTTTGACTTGTAGACAATTAACTTGTACCTAATCTTTCTGCTGTTTTTAATCCCTCAACAGCGCTAACACAACATTGGTTATCCCAAATGTGGATGCTTTTAGATTCCATATTGTATATCATACGTCAAGTAAACATACAACATATATTGCATAATGTAATATGTGTCTACAATTTTTTTTACAGAAAGAACATCATGGCAAAATTGTTATTGGAGAGAAGTCAGCAGCCCATAGCAGAGACAGTGAGTTTTGTTGCCTTAAATAATGGAGAGGGTAATCTAACAGATATTCAGCATTTGAAAACAGAAGACAGTCCAGTTCTCATATTTTGAACCCCTAATAAAAATTCAGCTTTGAAATATCCATAAATGAAATAATCAGTATGAATTATAAAGAAAAATCAAATTTACTATTAGTAATTAACTTTACCGGTTTGCACAAACTAGTAAGGCTTTGAAACACATTTTACAGTTACTCTCATTTTTCAAAACACCCCTTATTCAAATTCTCCATTGTAAACAAGCAAATCTGCAGTGGACTCGTCAGAAGCTAGGCACACTGTTTCAGCCAATGGAAATCTTGCATCCGGGTCACACTTCCAACCTTAACGTAACAGCAGCGCTGACAGCCAAGATCACGGCGACTCTGGCTGCTACGAATCATGGTGGTGATTGGTGTTTTTAAACTAATTCTCTTGAAAACCGTTATGCTCCACAAATAAGATAATAAGGGCACTGTTAACCCCTAATCTGCCGGTGCAGTGGACCATTACACCTGACTTCTGGCCGCAGGCTGGCACAGGTAACTAGATGTGAAAAGTTGGGTTTTGATCAGGCATTGAAGGGGTTTTCTGAGGTTAACGGCATTGCTCTAAATTCTTCAATATTTGTCTTATTTTTAGAGTAATTTAAAATACTTGTGTTTCTGACCACAAATGCTTTTCTTTCATCACCCTCTTCACCTCCCCCACCCCCAATTTTACAGGAGGCATAGGTTACTGATAACTTAGTTACTTTTATAAGTTTTCAATTGTGTAAAAAATAACACATGAAACTGGGATGCTAATCTTGAAATTGGAACAACTGGGTCGGTGAGCTGCCTTCTTCAATGTTTGCAGATCAGTCAGACTGTTGTTTACACTAATACCTTTGAAATGTAACAGTCCTCTTACACCCACGCAAAAAGCTACCCCTTCAACCCACCACCCCAGTCCCCTTTCTCTTCAAAGCATGGTAGCACCGTGGGAAAGTTTTATCATTTCACTCTGGATATATTGGGGAGAACTTTCATAACACTGATTGACAAGAGGCTGGACCTGATTACACATATGACAGGTGGCTAATACGTAGCAGTCGAAATGACCACAGACAGGCGTTGAGACCTCCTGTGGTCGACGCCCCCTCCACCTGTATGAGCGTCTAGGATCTTCTGGGTGGGATTGTGATACGTCAATTACTCAGAAGATGTCAAAATCACGAAACCATGGCCTACCAAACATCCATCCTAGCCAGTTTTTATGTTATAGATGTGCAAAATTTGACACCTCTCTTTGCACCACATCAGCCCCTTTCCCTTGTGGACCCTCAGGCTAGTGGTATCATTTGTAATGGTCTGTAATCACACCATGGGGCGGCAAACAAGGGGAAAATTTTTTCTGTATTTATTGATTGATGTTGTAAGGGGTTAGTTCCCTGTTCCCAGCTATCTAGTATGACAAGGGAGTGCGAAATGTGAGTTAAAAGCAAGGCTAACTCTGAAGCCAATATACTGGCGCGGTGCGGATGCGGGCGGGCCATACCAAGAGAAACATGTGGCTCGCCTCACTGTTAAATTCCTCAAATCAAAGCCAATATAGTGGCGTGGCGAGGGTGATGGGTTAAGAAAAAAACTTGATCTACTTACCAGTTCTGGAACAAATTGAGTCCACCTAACGGTTCAAAAATATTTACACGTTTTTTAAGAAACACACATAAAATGAAAAAACAATTTCCAGTTGTTGGATCAACTTGGTTCAAACTCTGAAAATAAGATCGACCTTTCTTTTTATTGGCTGCCAAGTTTCATAACCATATGGGCGAAAATAACGTGATGGCAATGTTCAGAAGACACCCCCCCCCCTCGTTTTCACGCTTCATGTCAAAGACGTTTTCAAGACAAAAAATCTATTGTGTCATTGTCTAGCTATGTACTGACCAAATTAGCATTGCCAAGTACAGTATTGTCATTGAAAAAGTCATCATTTTCCTTGTGTAAGAACATTTTGACTTTTCAATAGTTTTTCCTGGCCCTAAAAATAACATAAAATATTTAGATGGGTTCTTTGCCTTTATTTTGGACAGTTTCTAGTCTTTTTTTAATCTGTTTTAGGTATATCACACCTGTTATTTGTAAACAAAACTTAAATCACTCTTTTCATATAATAAGAAAACGTTCCTGAGGAATTCATTTTCTCTTATTATATCAGGATTATGTTTTGTTTTGCCTCTAAAGTAATTGTCATGAATTATATTGCTCATATTATTTTTACAATATTCAATGTAATTTTGCTTCTGATCGCAGTCTTTTTTAAACTAGTTTCTATTTGTCAGCTTTCCTCGATCAGCTTGTCACTTGACTAAAAAAATATAAAGTATATATATATGTAATTGTCTTACTTAGAGTCATTACATTTTCTTTTCCCTTGTCAATCATTGGCAAGCAGCCTGCTCCTACGTCTATGTATGTTTTCTCTACCCACACAGGAAAAGCTGAGGCACATTTACAAGAGGAGCTGGAAGAGCAGTTCTCACAAGGAATGGAGCATCGTCTGGCTGGTGGCAGAAAGGGGCACCTTGGCCTTGGCTTCCACCCTGAAGACAAGGGAGATGTTAAGAAAGATACTGACCAGGAATCAAACACAGCAGACACAGAAACTGCTGCGTCAAAAGACAGCCAAAGAGAGGGAGATACTGAGCAAGCTCCTTCAGACCAGTCACAAAAAGATAAGACTGATGATCACAGCAGGGAGAAGGATGAGAGAAAGCGGGAGAGCTCAGACAAAGATGGCGCTCATGAAATTAAAAAGCTGAAGTTTGTTAAAAGTAGCTCCTAATAGTTGATGGTGCTAATTGTTTCCCATATTTCCCCTCTCCTCTCCTACCCTAATATCCGCAACATTTCATTTTTTATGCTTTTCATTTTTGTTTACATCAGTCATTGTATCACATAATAAAATCAGAAATTTTACCTAAGTTCACTTTTATTTATATGTTAATTTATGTGTATGGTGAGTAGCCATGTATATCATTTTAAGTTATTGATATCAAATGCAGTCTATGATTTACTGCTAAAAATTTACAGCATTAAAAAAATCACAACAAAATTCATTGTATTACAAATAAGACCTCAGTAATTCACTATTTAAGGGCATAATTTTCTGCTGAAAGGGTAAAATTTCAAAGTTACTGAAAATTCCATTTCCAATTGACAGTCATCTTTACCACTGGGTATCATGAGCTCAAAAAATGTTTTGTTTAGTTAATTTGCCTTTCGGTTGCACTTGTGAGAAATTTTCCATGCATTGCTTTACTTTCTTTTGTCAACAGAAATTTTCAATATTCCACATAACTTTTCAATTTCTTTTTTTTTTATTTAGAAATGTTAAGGTTGTGTGCTATACAGCCCAGCTGGGATATATCAAATCCCATGAGAACAAATTTAAATTTAAAAAATTATTAGTATATTTTAAAAAAGACTAATGAGATGGGCAATATAAAGTTTGAATTGAAAAAGTATTTGAATCATCCAGATTTGAATTAGGTAGACTTGATTGTTCAAGTTTATGAAATGTTATGGTTATCTTAAAATATATGAAAAAGAAACTTTAATATGGCCAAATCCTGTTGAAAATAAAGAAACCCTCCTAGCCTTCTTCATGCCAAATTATAAATCAATACTACAAAAAATCTAAGAGTTCTTGATTGTTTTTTAAAATTTACAAACTTGAGAAAACGCAGAATTTTAAAGTAAAATTCATTGATATGAAAAATTTAAACTTTTTTTTTTAAAGTTGGGCTGTATGTAGTTATAAAAATGTTGCAGAAGGTCAGAGAGCACAGTAACATCATAGGATGCTCAAAAAGTAACTTTTGAAATTTTATGCTCATGTCAGCCCAAAAATAGCAGCAAATCCTCTTGATCCAGAATGTATGTCTTTTAATTCAGTTCTAAATAATGAAAATCCAAAATTGTTAATTAAAAACAAAACACTAAGGCAAATAAAACAACACAACTTTTTTGTGTTTTTCCTCTTTAGTCTTTTTCTTTATATTTGAAATCATGAAAATTAAAAAAAAAACAACTGTTATACTTACTTTAGAAATTCATAATAAATTCTCACTTTATTCAGTTAAAGGTTCAGAAAAAAGGTTCCCATTTTAAAACTAGAATGCAAATCATATTACAAGGTTAAATAGATAGTTTAGAATTATGCCGCAAATCATATTACAAGGTTAAATAGATAGTTTAGAATTATGCCTTTTTTTCTGTTTTGGTTACTTCAAAGAGGCCCTGCTCTGGACAAACCCTGGGTTTAAGTACAAACTTTACAAATTGTTCTAACAAGTTTGTTGGATCTCTGGTCTTCTATAGAACAGGTCTTACAAAAGACACATTAAACAGAAGAAGGCAAATGCATAAAAAAAATATGAAGATGAGACACTTTATTTTCATGGGCAAGAACTGACTACAATTGTTGTCGCATTATAAAGTGACCATGCTCAAACATAAGATACTCCGACAAGAACATAACATTTACATCATTTCATTTTTTATCAATTGAAATTCAACATCTTTATTAAAACATTTTGTGAAATAAAACGATAAACTGCTGTTTGAGAGGCATAAACCAATGGAAGAAAAAAAAAACAAAACATATTTAATGGTAAAGAACTTTGCCATTGCTACACAATGTGAAGATGGGCATTAAGTTTTTTTTTATTTTATGATAACATGTTTGTCACAAGTCATGAAAAGTCATCTTGCATTAGTAGTGTAACTAATGTGCAAAGAAATAAGGGTATTGTGGCTCCAATGTACTTATGTATGGTTTAAAAATGGCGGACTCAAAAGGATGATATTTCCTTACAATATCATGAGTTCAGCCCTTGTTGTGTAGAATCTTATGAGACTTTCTTTCTATGAAATGAAGATTTCAAATATTTGTTAATATTGACCAGTTTTATACGAAGCTATTTCCCACTCATTGGTATCAAGTAAAATCATTTATAATATCAAACTATGATGTTGCCAGACACACATTGTAGTGATTGATGCATATTGGTTATGTCAAGGACAAAATAGACTCTAGTTACAGTAACACACACATTCTTTGATAGTACCTCATAACAAGAACAAGAGCCCTAGTTAGGCTCCTGAGTACAAATGTGTGTAGGGGTCCCACAAAATAAGTACATGTATGCCGAATGTTTTACATAGCCATCACATGATTTAAAAGGCCTTTGAAAGCTCTTTATGATAGTGAAAAAACTATTTTGATATCTTAGAGTCTGAATTATTTCACTTATGGAAAGACAAGAAAATCCAAATGGCCTAAATTTTGAAAAAGCCAAAAAAGATTAAATCATCATTAACATTTATTCTATGATCTTATAAGTGAATAGGATTAAAAAAAACACTGAGTTTTAAATTGTACAAAATTTTTTAGTACAAATTTGAGGGAGTAGGCTACTTAAAAATGCCCATTTTCTTGAATTGACTGGCACAGCATGTAGATTCATTTTGTGGGACCGCCACACATGTACAATAAGGTAGAGTGTTAGTGTGTGTGAGGGCTATAAGCATTACAGAAATAACACTGTAAAGTTAAGCATGGAAATACACTGTTGGATAGACATTCAGCCAACACTGCCTTAACTGACATGTACAGATCACAACTACTGCTTCTAAAAATTTAAATTGTGGGGGAAAAAATCTGAAGATAAACAGGCATACAATTAGGTACAGGTAAAAAGAATGAAAGAAGAAAAAGTACTTTGAGTGAGTACATTTCAAATTATTTAAACTTAATTTATTCGGAAAAAAACCCAAACTATGCTTTTAAAATGAGGAATAAGCTGTAAACAGTATTGACATTGTTGAAAAAATAAACTAAATCTAGGTCAAGATCTAAACCTAAGTTGTAAAAGTATTTCTACAGAAAGATAGAGATAGAGAGATCAGTGCAAAACCTTTCTAATTTATATACATGTACTTTATAAGAAGTAAAGTTGAGCATTGTTTAATTCAGTAGTTGTGTTAAACTTTGTGTGAAGGCTATGCAAAGTCACCAAAGCAGAAAAGATTGAGGCTTAACTTGTTGGGATGGGTGTTGATGAAACCTTTCCATGTCATCCCTAATACAAATTTCAGTTTAAGAAATTATGTAAATGTCCAAAGCGCTCCATTTACAAATATAAACAATAGATTAGAAGTAGAAAACAGGTAGTGCCTACAACATGATACTAGTGAGTTCCAGGTAGCAATATCTTTGTTGCAGCATGAAAAATTCTTAAAAAAACATTGGTTCAAGTTCGGTTTTAACTCAAAAGCCCTAACATATAAAAAAACGTTTTGAAGGACCAAAGGTGGGTTGCAAAATATAAAAAATATAAAGGTTTATTTATATGACACAATTGAGAAAATAGCATTCAATTGCATTTACAAAATTAACCCAATAAAAGCAATGCACAGCCTCTTTTGAAAAGATGATCTGCTTGGTCTAAAGTATTCGGAGGTAGTTTATAAGTGTAAAAGATAGTTGCAAATTGTTTTTTAAAATGGACTTTAAAATTGTTTATCCATTTTCTAAGTTTTATATTCTCACATGTCCAAAAACTAAAATGAAACTAAGGTGAAGAAAAAGCAAATCAAATTTGAGGGCTAAAAACAAACTATTGAACAATACATAACACAACCCAATTATATTCTGATGAAAGGTGTTTGTATAAACAGTTTGGCAGAAAAACAAGATATGTGCCATTTAAATCAGTATAACTTCTAACAAGTTGAAGATTTGGAGTCTAAACTTGCCTTCGGTAAAAATTTTCCATTACAAAATATTATATGCTATATTGAATAGCATCAAATGACTTTTTCCCTATTTATCAAAATAAATGGAATATGATGCATGTTGTGGCAACTTGAAACATTTTTTAAATGGATAAATCTCATTTTGCTGTCAAACTGTTCATATATAGATATAAAGTAATTATTATATATGAAGAGCTAACACATTCACTGCTCTCTTTCTCCTTCATTATATTTCTTGTATTGGTAGGAAGATATGGACCCAAAATGTGCAAATATTTTCGTAGAAAAATATCCTTATTGAATATTTACCTATGGTTTCCTTCATCTAATGCTGATATGTGGACGCTAAAGAATACTGATAGGGAAAAAAAATAGAAGATATGATGTCAATCAATACTTTTCCAATGTATATTTCTGCAAAATAATAAGAATACACAGAATTGGAAAGTAAAATGCTACGTTTCTGTTTTTTTTAATGAGGAGAGGAAAAGAGCAAATAATTTGTATGTTAAGTCCAGATACTTTGAATACTCGTTTTATTAGAACCATAATTATTCTTATTTCTCTATAAAAATATACAGATAATTGAAAGTTGAATAACGTTGTTCCTACAGGGTTATAAATATCCGGACTGGACTGTGATTTTGTACATAACCACAAAGATACTTTCAAAAACTAAATCAATGAATCTAAAAAAAACTTACTTTTTGGGGGAATTTTTTAATAGTAGTAAAAACATGTTTAATGGTTTGAATCTCTTTGTGGAGTAAAAATAAACAATCAAACAATTCCAAAAGAAAGAAAAAAACAACTCAAACAAATTAAAACTGTTACTTGCATATGGACAAAAATTGAGGCAGCAGTCATAAAATTTCATGAACAGCTGTAAATTCAGCAGTTATTCCATATCACAGATTGGTTGGAATTTGAGTTTTGAAAGAAAAAATTGTGAAATAACTGGTAAGTCACTGGTTTCTTGCATAGAAATTTAATAGAAAAGCATTTTTCTTATAACCTGTGCAAATGATTTGGATGTTGCAATTTTCAGAGTGCAAGATATTGATACTCTCAAAAATGCATTTTTGGGAACTTTGCAACGCTAAAAATCACGGAAATTGTAAAAATTTTGTAATGTAATTAAAAATATTTAAAAATAGAGGAATGAAACTATTTTTAAAAAAAAATTTTTTTTTTTTTGCAATCAAATTAAAATATCTGACAAGGGATACAATTGAACTGGTTGTCAGACAAAACTCAACTCCTTGGAAATAATTCACCCACTTAAAAAAAGATTTTTGGTCGCAATAAAAATTCCTGAAATGCCCATTCTTCCTGATTTGACATTTGAAACAAATTAATAGGGCAAGGTGGTTAAAATAAAAGCAACGTCAAAATAAAAGAAAAAAGATTCCTGGTTGCACGGCTAACATTCTTGTTTTACAAAGACACAAATCTTTTGACTTAACTAGACTAGCATCATAACTGTTCTGAACTGAATTAAAAACTAAACTATGAAAAGCTAAATGGAATGTAGATAGCCTGGTAGGTGATTGATTTGAATATCTCTTTTTTTTCTTCTAAAAATAATGAGGTATTTAAAAAATGATTAATTATTTGTGAACACAAAAGCTTCATGTAAGCTTACTTTTCAAATGTCTATGTAATAACCTTGGACAAAATACGCCTTGTGACAAAAAGATCAAACTAAGAAGCTTACTTACAATCATAAATAGATATCACAGAAAAGATGTCAAGCACATACATTACTTTTATGATTATATAAATTGGACAAAAAAAAATTAAAACTGTAAGAGAACTGCCTAGACCATGTAAAAATATTTCCAAGACAACACAAATATAGAGAGCTGCCATGGATTCTAAACAGTGGTAATGCATTATAAAACTAATATTACGTTATACAACCAAGATGTTTTATTCAATAAAAAATCAAAGAAAAAAAACGTTAAAAAGATTTTTTAGATAAACTATAATGAACCCTTAGTTTATAGTGAGGCCTAGCCTCTTTAAGTATTCTGCATCAGTTCCGCAACTATAGGTAAGGTACTTACTACCTAGCAAGAAATATGATTTGCTTTTTATTGCAGAAACTTTGATATTGTCATTTCCTTAACCTAGTATTGGAGAAAATTAGAAATTCACAATAATCCTACTAACTATTTTGACATTTTTTTTCAATTTACCTCTACAAAAAAAAAACCAACTAAGTTTTGGAAATTTATTATTGACAAGATTAAAAAAAAAAAAAAAGAGGAATTGTTTCAAAGGATAAAGTTACTTTCAATTATGTACATACTCAAATGAAAATTTTCCCCACCTAATAAGGAAATATTCGAACAGTTGTCATAAAACACACATTCTGCTTTTCAAATGGCATGAAACATTCACAAAACAAGGTTTGTTTCATCTGAACCATGGCCACTTCAAAGTTATATTAATGCTTTTAATTTATATTCTTTTCAACCATTCTAACAATGCAAATCATCTATCGTCTTTTTACAAACAAGTTGAGCCATAAATCAGGTTTGAAAAAAGCAGATAAAGCTCAAACACAATTTGTGTTTAAGGATGAATCATTATGGAGACAAGAGTAATTTATAACTATATGTCTAATTAATTATAGTTTATGTCCTATTTTTATTTTGTTTAAAGGCAGCATAAAAATAACTACCACACCTTGCCCAATAGATATTTAACTATTTTAACCTAAAACCACAGTTCACTGATCCTAAAAGCAGAAAAGAAGAATTAACAGTCTCAAATTACCAAGAAACTGGACATGCTATAAATGGTTTGGAGTTACAATTTCAAGGTCAGATAATGATGGGTTGTGGTATCTCTCTGTTAAAGAAATTGCTCATATCCTTGAGATTGCTTCATTTTGTAGTCTGAACATATTTTGTGTTAAGATGCATTCAAACAAAAGATTGACTTCTTCGACACTCTCTACATATTAAAAATTAGAGTTTTGAGAAGAGGTGATTATATTTATTTATTTCATATTTGGCCATTTATTGCTTTTCACTGTTAGCAAACAATGAAATATAGTTTGAAAAAAATCTCTAAATAATTTTTCTAAAGTTTAAAAATGGACTTTGGCACTTCCCACTGAATCAAACACAAACTCCAGGTAAACTTCTTTCCAAAACTGTCTAAAAAGTTCCATGGTACAGTCCTATTCTATTAATTTAAAACATTGATGGAAAAAAAAGTTCAAATTCAAACTGTCCTTATTTTGATTAACCAGTATTTTCTATAAAGGAGGAAAAGATCAATACTGCAAATATAATTAAGCAATTATTCAGATTATCCAGGTTCAAGATATTTGGACTTGACTGTACAACATTGCCCATCTTATTGATTGTGGATGTTCTGTTGTCTCTTACATCTTTTAAAATACAAACTACACATCGGCATGGCTGCAAGTCTATGTTGCAGCTAAGCACCTTATTTGTACAAACACAAATTAGAATTTAGTAGCAAGAATTGGCTTGTAGAGATTCATCTGAGCAATCTTTCTCTTTTAGATGCAAAATTTACAGTTATCCACCCCCCACCCCCGCTGAGAAAAAGCAAGAACAAAGAAAAAAAAAAAACTCAAAATTATTTCTGGTTTGTTCACAATAGTTAAGTATTGAAAACCATATGGTCCATTTAGGCAATACGTCTTCTTGAATATTATTTTCACATAATATTTTTCTTTATGTTTTTCACAAAATTTTTAACTGATGATTGAGTTTGACTAACAGAACGTTAGCCTTCTCTCCAAATAATTATAATTACTCTGAAAATATATCTTGAATCATTTACTCTGCACAGGTTTCTATTCACAGATTTAAAAAAAAGTTAAACAAGACCACATTCAGATCAACATGTATTTGAATACCAAAATAAAAAAAAATAAAGTGATGGGTTATGACAATCGCAAGCTTCAGTACCTTAATTTTAGATGTGAAAACACATGCAAGAAAAATTATCTGTTTTCTTTTTTTTTTTTTTTTTTT
>BMAT01008276.1:293110-303747 GCA_019649035.1 Elysia marginata | reverse complement strand
CTCTCTCTCTCTCTCTCTTTTTCTGTGTCTGTCTGTTTGTCTGTCTCTCTATCTATCGCTTTCTCTGTCTCCCCCGCCCCCCTTCTTTCTCTCTCCTTGATTAAAAGAACTCCTTTTATTGCAAATGATCTTTATGAAGTATATAGTGTTTTAAATTTTGTCACTCTCTCTCTCCCCAACATCCTGGTTGATTTACACATTTCAGGACCTTGAGATTGCTGCAGATTTCAACATAACTGTCACAACAAAAGAGCTGTACACCAAACTCATGGAGACCAATCATGTGCAGGTCAGAGAACCCTCCCGTATGATGTATAGGTTTTAATTTGATAAAATTTATTATGATAAAAAAAAAACGAGATAAATTTGAGAAGTTCATAAAAATAGTGCCCAGGACTGTTCCAGTTATGTGCAATGACTGCATCACAGTTACAGTAGGCTAGCCTTTGTACAGCGTAGATAGTATAACTCTTTGTTTCCAAGCAAGATCAGGCCCTTGAAATATTAAAGTTGGTCCTGCTTTGTTTTTTGGAAACCCAGAGCTATGGAAAATTTGGACAGATTAAAGTAATTAAAGCTAATTTTATAATAAGTTTTTGTATGAAAAAAGCTGATGATGATAAATGAAGCTACATTGTGCGCTTATTTAAGCCATTCTTTAGTTTTCGTCAGTTAACTTATAAATTAGAACGACGGAATTAGAAATGGTTAACAAATGGTTTTGAATTAAAATTTTTTAGTGCATGGCAAACCACATGAGTATAAAACCTGTGGTCATGGCAGAGTGCCCGCTCAGTATAAATTTGCAAATGCTTGAATTTCACAGCAGAAAATGGAGCTACTGAAGAAAGAGGCGAGGCTTAGAGTTTTGCAGTAGTCTTAATATTTGCCATCATGAGAAGAACATTGTTTCTATGTCTCGCAACCATTGCAAATGAATTTTGGCTTGCAATTATTATATGACGAGTTGATAATTTGGGAAAACATTGCATTTTTCGGAGCTTCTAAAAGTTGAAAAGTGCAAGAAATTCTCAAAAAGTTTTGAATAGATAATAAAACTTCTTTTGATTTAAAATGGAGAGAAAAAAGAGGAATAAATTTAAAAGTTTTTCTCACAATTAAGTTTCTGACATCAGATTCTTTCAGTTTGGTTGCAATATATAGTGTTCAATTAAAAAAAAATAAGTACTACATTAATCAATTTCAGAATGAAAGATATCAAATTTACTGTCAAATGTATTTTCTGTTGGGTTTTTTTTCAAGGCCCTAAGATCAAAATTGTTTTTGTTCGCAAAAGAAAAAAGTTCACCAAAGCGATTGGGATTAGTTACTAAGTTAGGGGATGAGAAAAAAAATGTAATCATTATAGAGCCAGGGATGTATGGATATGATGGTCCCTGTAATCATTCATTTGTAGAAATGAAAGTTATGTTAATTTAAGACTGTCAGGATGGCTACTTCACTTGTCTCTCAATTTATTGTATCTCAGTTTATAAATGTTTTGACATTTATTGCCCTTGACAGGTCCAAGCTCCAGTGAGTGCAGGTTACGTCATGTTTGTGCCTGGCCATGTTATCTCAGACACGCGTCTGATCTTGCAGCTTCTGAATGTCACATCTGGCCGTGAGGACCCAGCTGGGGTAGTGGGTCGAGATGATGCAGGCTACCTGCTGATGTTGCGGTGCGAGGGTGGCACGGACCACCAGGCTGAGTGCCCCGTGTGGCAGGGCAAGGTGGTGCATGTGGAGCCAACAGCAGACACAGCCATTGCTCTTTCTCATATTGAGGTCTGCTTTTAATGCATGTCAAACATAACTCTTATATTATGGTACTGTCCACTCTGCATACTTCAAACTCTGTGGGAACAAAATTTGACTTTAAATTATCCAAAAATTAAATCATCACTATATTTATTCATTGCAAAGAGGAATAAAATCAGTAATCTGAATGTATTTTGAACTAAGCATACTTGTAATTATTCAGGTTTGCATTATATGGACTAGACTGCATATGAAATGAAAAAAAAACCAAAAAACAACCAATTACACTTTTTTAAGAAGCATTTTTATTTTACTATGATTTCCTTTAAGTTGATGATTCTGGTTTGCAAGGAATGCATAATTATCTCTTATACCAGCCTCTATGGCTCCCCAAAATAGTTTTATTTTTATTTTGCGGGATAATCATGACAAATGATCTGGCAGTCTATTCATGTATAGCCTGCTTTTCATAGAACCCTCTCAATATGCCTAGGTTCAACCACATGCTGTGACATTGAACTTTTGATTTAGTAGTACCTCTCAGTATAACAATACAAAAATGTTGTTGCTGCCTTTGCATGATCATATTGAAGAAATTAATTTTTTAAATGCTTAATTGAATAGTCATTCATTTTTTTAATGCTTTAATTGAATATATTCATTAATGGCAAATGTGCCACCTTGCTATTTCTATCTTATTTATTTTCATATGCATTTGATGTCATTGGCGACCAAAGAGAAGAAACGACAGAGACGTAATCCACTAGAATATGAAATTTAACCATGCTCCATCAAAGAAATCAAAAGTCTTGAAGTATCATCTGACGGTATAAGAGACTCAATGAAAGTAAACATGTATGTTTCAGGTGATGGGACTGCTGTTTGTTGTGACACACTCGGGCACTTTGGGTCAGCAGAGAAAACATTTTGAGAACTCCATGGGCAAGACAGTGCAGCTGGTCAATGAGCAGACGTCATGCCACCAATCAATAGCTGAGCCTTTATCGGAGTTGAAGGTTCATACCGTACCACATTTTCCCCCCTAAAAATTTTTTTAGTACAAATTTAGTAATTTTGCAGTTTTAGTTAATCTAAGTAAAAATACTCATTGGTAACAATTCAAAACTCGCTGGATGCATATGTAGATATAGAATGACAATTGTAATACCTTACAGGCAAATTTACTATCTGAGGCATTGGAAAAACTTTAAAGATTGCATGATAATAATGCAAAATTAGTCCTTAAAAAATCTAAGAGTGATCATGTGAAGCCACTTCTAAAACATGTCCACTGGATTCCAGAATTAAACGCAAACTAGCTTTATTATGCCACAAATGTATACATCAAAAGGCCTCAGATTATTTGTTCCCATCTATCCAACTGTGCAATCCCCCTAGAGGTCAAAGATCAAGTGAAAAGAAATTACTCTTAATTCAAACCTGTAAGATTGAGAGATTTGGTGAAAATGTTTTCTCCTTCTGTGTTTTCCATGTTTGGAACAACCTACCTTAGCAGCTCAGGGAGATTGAAAGTAGAGAGTGCCTTTAAGACATTCTGAGATCTCATCTTTTGAACACATGGTTTATTTTGTATGTGTAATTTTTGTGGGTATAAAATTCATTAATAATGTATCTGTATGTTTTAAATTATAAAGCAGCTTAAGCGAAACGGAAAAGGCTCTATATTAATGCTCTTTATATATATATATATATATTTATTTATTTGTTTTTATTTTTAACTTTCCCAAAAGTAAACTTGTTGAGGATTAACTGGCAGTGTCTTTTACAGATTGTCAGAGTCTTCACATTTAGTTCAGTATTGTTTATAGCAGCATTAATTTTTTTTTTTTATATAATATCAAAACATTTGAAACTTGAAAGCTGACTTTGATATTATCCTTGATCTGTAGAAAATTATGAACTACAAGTGATTTTCAAAGAAGAATTAAACCAATATATGTTGTAAAATATTTCTGTTTTTTTTTCTTCTCTCTTCATCCTGTTAAACTGAGAGCAGACTAATGCAATGGAGCTGATGGAAAAGGTGGCAAAGGCAATCAAGCAAGTGAATGAGAATCTTAATTTCAATGAGGTCATCCAGCATGAAGAAAGTATTTTGATGTTGTTTCGTGAGACTATGCTCAAAATCTACGACTTTGGCTTTGAGGTTAGTGATTTTTTTGTTAGAAAAGTGTTCTTTTCATGTGCTTTCAAAAGCTTGTGCTTAAAAAGTTGTTACTGTCTCCAAGGACAAAGGCTTTGTTGGAGTTGATTATAAATGTATTTGATTTTTTTGATAAAGCCAACTACCTTAGAATTTAACAACAATAGCAGAAATCATGTTGTG
Organism: Elysia marginata; assembly: GCA_019649035.1. NCBI lineage: Eukaryota > Metazoa > Mollusca > Gastropoda > Plakobranchidae > Elysia > Elysia marginata. The sequence goes on along the minus strand of BMAT01008276.1, from coordinate 299,639 downwards.
CACATCACATATACATTTTTATGAGCAAATATAGAGACTTTTTTTAATTTGAAATTTCTGACATTGGAGTGTTTCAATTTTATGAGGAAAGTCTACTTCTTCACAGAACTTTGATTGATCATCTTTTTCTAATGTGATTTTAATCTGATGTAGAAACCTGGCTAAGTAGGTGACATGCTTGAGGAAAATCAAATGTCCTGTGGACTTTCTTTAAACTGTCTTAACATTTTGCTAGAAAGTCGCGGAGCAACTTGAGAAATGTAACAAAGTTTAATTTTGGCATTCACACTCATTTTGTTCATACTTTGCTTTCATTCAAACCTCATAATGAAATGATCTGATTTTCTCACGGTTTTCACAGTATCAGAGAGAGCTAATGCGCCTGACATCCAGGGACCAGAGGGAGAGGCAATGTATGATGACAGTAGCGTTTGCTAAAGATTGGATGTGCTTTGTGACGGACAAATGTGAGAGAGGCAAGGGCACGAGACCAAGGTGAGTGTGCTGCTGTACAAGTGAGAGGGCCCTGTGTAAGCTCTTTCTAACCTTACCCTAGGCTTTTTTTTTTTGGTTCAGTATTGTTGTATTATTATGATTATTGATTTATGTTGTTTATTTCAAATCTGGGACTCCTAAAGCAACTATTTCCACTTCCATACAAATTTAAAACGAGTCTGGTGAAACTTGTAAATTGAAAATTCAAACAGAAGATGAAATGAATTGTCTTTTTTGTTTCATAATATTTTATGTAAATCTAAATATGGTTCATCTTTACACAGGTATAAATAAAATAAACTGCAATAGATATTGTCTCTGGTATTAAATATATATATCCAGGCTCTCATTTGTTTTAAACTAACTAGAGAGGACTCACAACTTTATCTTATTGATTTCTTAAATTGCTACAAAAAAGTAATGTTTTGGGATCTATGTATCTAATGACAGTTTGAGTTTATGAAGCATCCAATTGAGCTCATTCTGAAATCCTTTTTTTTTTTTCAAATGTTTGCTTTTCACTGTACACTCATATAATTATGTTTATGTTCTACCAGTTCATGGCAACTTTATAATAATCTTTGATTTTTATAATTTTTGCCTTTAGTGAAAGCAGATCATTCTCATGGCTGTTATATTTGAGATGTTTTTACTCACAATCTGATATTCTTGATATTTTGATAACACGACATTAAAATCAATAAAATGATTTGTCTCAGGTGGGCTACGCAAGGACTGGAGTTCATTGCCCTGGCCTGTGAACCAAAAAACATTGTTTACCTCTCAGACACAGACTATCAGGTGAGTCAGCATATCCTTTAACTGTAACATTTGCCCGTAAAATATGGATTCTTTTTAAAGACTGAAGTGTGAAAAAGTGTTTATCACCTCCTAGGCCACAGCACGCTGATTTTGTTCTTGTGTGCATGTAAATAATTACAGGTTTTTCTGCTTTGACCTAAATATGCCCGTTTAGCTAAAGGCGCTTGGCTAAAAGATGCCCAATTTGCTTTTTTACACATTGAAAATATATATATATGTCTTACAAAAGAAAATCATTGTTTTGCACATAAAGTGAAATTTTTTTTTACAAAACGCATGAAATGCTGAGACGCAAATGGATTCATGATTAAAAAATAAAAACTTGTCAAAAATCATGTCTGTTTGAAAAGTCCCTTCAGGTAGAGAGAGAGTGTAAAATAATGCTACCTCTTTGTGACATTTCAGGACTTCCAACATCGGATGTTGAACTGCCTCACACACATAATTGGATCATCTGACAACCGCACCGTGGGGCCAGGTAGTGTTTTCTGTTACTCACAGTTATTCTCTTCTATCTGTGCTTATGAATAACAAATTGAATTGAACTTTTATTCATTATTAAAGGCCATTGGCTCATATTACAAGAGAAAGTTTCCTTCATTAATATCCAAAGTCAAAAAAAAAAAAGAGAAGAGAAAGGAGAAATAAATTAAATGAAATAAATGGATAGTAAGTACAAGTATATCCAAATGACACAGGGAGTGCTAACAAAGTACTCATACATTTACACACATCCGCACCCAAAGTAATGTATTTTATTTTCATTGTGAAATAATAACTGCACATATAGGCTTCATAACTTTGGAATAAAACATGCAAAGATTCTAAGCAAATAAAAGGTTAAATTTTGATACAGGCAATATTGGGTTCTTTATAAATAACCAAGATTACTGTTTTGTACCTTGCTGCAAACTCACCGCCATAAAACTAAACTCTCACCTCCCTATATACTCAGATCATTCTCCCGCTGGACAAATATATTTTCTTTTTTTTTGTGCTTTCAAGATTATATCATGCTCCAGTGGTGATTCTCCAGCTGATAGTTAATATGCTCATTGCCTTGGATTAGCTCTTGTTCCACTGATCAAATCAGCTCTCACTCTTAATTGGATGTCACCACATTGCACTTAACATTCTTTGTGATTGGATAAGTTACACCTTATTGATCGAAAGATTTTTTTATATATGTCTTGCAACCAGTCCAAATGAGTCTTAAGTCGAAGTTGGTAGGTAGTCAGATAATGGTATTATAGAAAAGCCTTTTTTCTCTTCTTTAAAATAAAACAAACAGAAAAGCTCTATCATACTTCAGAATGAAGTTAGAGCCGTTTGAAGTCGGCAGGGTTAGGGCTTGTGAAATTTTAGAAAGGGGAGAAAACAGCATTTAAAGTTTAGACCACTATAAAGGTATTGAGGTCTTAGCAACCATACCAATTCAAATAAAACACCTAAAAATGAAATTTGAAAATCAATTAGGTGTGAAAACTGTTGAGGAATAGTTTTAGCTTCAATATCTATAATAAAAAAAAAATTGACTTCTGAACACCTATTTATCTTTAAGTGCCTATATCTCCAAACTAAGCCTACCGACTTACAACTCATTTGGACAGAATGCGAGACATATATGTTTAAACCTATATACTGAATACAAAGATTCTGGGAGGACATGGCTTTCATAGGTAAACAAAAATTATTACAAAATATTTGTTGACGAAAGAATATGTTATACTGAAATTGTGTAGATACAATTTAACATTATATGAGTGCCACACTTATTCCAAGTATGTAGATACAAAAAAAATAAAACATTCACTTTCTTTTAATACTGTGCGACATAATAACATACCTTGCCTTCCCTTTTCTCAACTGCTTTATGATGTCAAATTTTATGTGATCTGGCCAGGTGTTATGTGCCTAAGGTGGCACCTTAATGGGAATAAATAGATAGGCTTGCACTGGGAGTCATAAGAGCTCTGACATGGTCGGGCAATTATTGAGCAACCAGCGGCAACAGATCTTTTTATTCTTATTAATTTATTATTTGTTTCAAATTTCGCAGGCATGTCATTAAGTCGCAGCAACCTTGACCTTCCTCGCAGTGGGCAACACCCAATGTACCGCCTCGTGTCGTGTCCGGAGAGTAATCAGTACAATCAGCGGTTTACACGGTCCATCTCAGGCCAGTCTGTGCAGAGCGAACCACCAGGCCACGGACATGGACACCTTTCTAGTAGCAGCTCCACACCATCCACCATCGGCAGCTCTTTCTTCGGGGACAACAGTGAGTAGAACACGGCTTTTGGTGTGTGTATGTGTGTGATTGCTGGCTGAACGCCACCTTCGTTCCCTCTGTCAAGATATCTGTAAGGGTGTACAGGGTTTAGATCTCCTACAGCTTGGCAGACTAATTTTATCCAAACTCTACTGAGATGGAACATTCAAGCCAATCAATCCAAACAGCAGAAGAGCCACTTGAGGCTTACTTTGATTTGAGAGCCTCATTAAGTGGCTATGTAATCCAATTGATCAGCAAGGGTGGTGAGCAATTCGTATATACATTCAGGGATGCCATTTTTCAGTTATTTTCAGTTTTTTTTCCAGTTTTTTTTAAAGCTTCAGAAACTGATTGGTTGGCAAATTTAAACAAGATTGACCCCATGAACAACGACAATTCAGTTCCCTCAACTGACACATTTTGTATGTGTTTGTTTAGGTGAGAACATAGCACCAGGATTTTCAGTTATTTTAAGAAAATCTGAATGGCATTCCTGACACATAGTTAAAATAAAACATGAAAACAAACCTTTACTCGGACAAGACTTTAGAATATAGAGTAATGCTAACTTACTCTTTCAACTCAGAAAATTTCTACTTTGTATAAGTCTTCATCCCTGCTTTGGGTAGTGATGGTAAAGAGCATAGGAAAAGTTCAAGTACATTTATTTTGTTCTTCAAATGTTTGTGTTAGTTAAAAAGTTTTGGAGAACAGATGAATTTGTGTTGAATTTTTTACTTTTCATTTCAATTTTGTAATGGTGGTGCTGATTGCTTCAACTCTTTATTCCCAAAGTGAAAAAAAACAACCAACAGAAACAAACCCTACAGTATTGGCTATATTATAATGGACAGACTTTATCTTTTTTTACTTTACTTCTACTTAGTATCATTGCTGATAGTTATTTTATTATTTCACGGTTTTGGCTTCATATTTAAAACAAATGATTTGTTTAAAAAAAAGCCATTACTAAGACTTAGTAGTAGTCAAACAATTTATACTAAATTTTCTAAAACTTATCGTTCATGTTTATTGATCTGGTTATACCATGTCTCTGCAGTTTGTGAACTTTGACTATGTAATCCCTTGATCTGTATTGCAAGTGACTAACCCATTCCTCTTCATATTTTCATGCAAGTTGCTGCAATGAGGTCCATGACTTCATGTTTTGGCTCTAAAATGAAATTACCCAGGTTTTTTTTAGGTGATCTTGTCACGTGAACATCAATAAGTGTTCAATTTCAGTAGTAGTTTCAGGTTAATTTTTATGAACATGAGATTCAAGTGAAACAATTTCAGCTTCATTTTATTTACACCTTATCAGAAGCTTTTTTATTTACTTCTTTCAAGAAGCCAGATGTTTATATAAATTGCAGGAAAATGTTGCACTAAATTTATATGGCACAATTTATTTGATGATTGCCCGGAAGTGTTGCAGTAAACTATGTGTTCATCAGTTAATGCTACACAATGAGAGAATTTGAAGATAACAAAATATGAGGACATGAAGCAATAAAATAAAGGTGAAAATGACTGATAACAGGGATTTTATTTCAAGTATAACAAAAGAGAGCAATAGGTTTATTGATAGGTTATGTGTTTTATCCCATGGTGAGGATACATCGATTGCTTTCAGAGAATTCTTGATATCAATTATCAAATTCATTGAAGCAAAGTGATAACTTGCTTTGATACTTTGTGTAAGTTACATTCACCCCTTCTGAGCATCTGTACACAAAAAAAAACAACCAACCTCACTGATCATGCATCATCAGTTTCTTTCTGTGGCACTCCTTCTTGAGAGTAGCAATAGCAAAACAAAGATCAATCGAAAAGAAGAGAAAGAGATCTTGCGTTAGCTGTGTATCTAAACTTCTTCCCTGGCAGGGGGGACGAGATTCTCCATCCCTGAGCTGCCTGAGATCTCTGTGCTTGATTCAGAGGATGGTCATATCTTGCTGGACATAGCCCCCGATACAGGTCGTGCCAGGGTCCGAGGTCAGAGACAACCCATTGCCTCAGCTGCAGATATACTTGTTGCTGACCTTTCTTCTGTTCTTACCATTCACCTGGTTTCGGTGTTCTCATATTGTTTTTGTAGTATTCCCTGCAGCAGTCATTGTTAACCTATTGCTCAGTGGTAGCATATCTACTGGGTTAAGTTCATCACTAAAAATAGGACATTATTTCAAAGACAGCTGTCATTATTGAATGAAAAGAATACTGTCTTGAGAAAAGTTGTCCTTTTGTAGACTAACATAATAAACATCTCATGAAATTATTTTGTTATGGTTGAAACTCTGTTCCTTTATAATCAATAAGACTATCATTTAAATTTAGGTCATAATTTATTTACAAAATGCGCTTAACAAAAAAGGAGAGTGTATGCAATTCATAATAAGGGTATTATATTCCACATCTAAGTGTTTCTTGTTTCCAGCTGATAATGTTCACAGCTGCAGCCTATCCAGCTGCAGTTTTAAAGAAATTGATTCCTGCATCTGTTTTTTATAGATTTTCTTGGAACCATAAGAATGACCGCTTTAAAAATTGTTGTGTTAAGAAATGACTGGTGCAGATTTGGTGAACTTAGCCCACCTATGCTTTACTACATTATCTTGCAATGCATGTGCCATTCAACATATCCCAGCATGCCTCAAATTTTTGTGTGCTTCTGTATGTCATACTTTGTGCACAATTTAATAGATCTTCTATGTGTAATAGGCTGTTCATCTGAGTCTTCACGAATCATTGAAAACTCACTTCATTTTTATAAACCCATTGTCCAAGTTATTTAACTGCCATTCTGATTTTTTAAAAATCAGGGATGTTCTAGATAAATCCTATCATAATCAAGGATTTTGAAGCGGAGAGGGTAATTTTTTAAAAGTTTTTGTTTAATCTTGCACCAAATGGCCCTATTGAGTCTTGATAGGA
>BMAT01008276.1:281141-291381 GCA_019649035.1 Elysia marginata | reverse complement strand
AAAAAAAAAAGCTGGCTAGTGCATTTTGTTCAAAGCAGTCATTTAATTGATGTTCAGATTTTATTTTCTTTCAAAGTGTGACCGCATCCATAGTGTCCAGTGGAAGAGACTTACATGTTTTTGTTTTCATGTTGAGAGCATTGATATATTGAAAAGGATGTACTTAAAAGTGTTTTTCTTTTTCTTAATTCTAATCGTCACTTCCTTGAAACTATCACTAGTCCTACAAAAGATATAATAATTTCTGTTCATCAAAAACTTTTGAGACAGATATGAAAATCTCTTTTTTTTACATGAACTTTTTGGTATGATTTAAAAGCAGTGGCTGTGTGTGAGGCATGTTTGAACAAAGCTTTGTCTAAATTAGATAAAAATTCAAAACAGATTTGAAACTTGTTATCTGATATGTTTTTCTGTTTGCTCTTGCCATTTACTTTTGATTTTTATACTCTTATACCTTTATTACAAAATCTATTTTGCATAGTTCTTTCTTCGGCAGGCATATTTTATAGAATGTTTGAGGGGTTGTATTCTACTTGCATGCAATGTATGATCCCTATTTTATTGATGTTTTGCTTTCCTTTTTATTATTACATTTAGACTTTAAGTCCCTGTTTGAAATAAAGATGTAACCATAGAATTTTTATAGCATTACAAATCTTAATTTGTGGATGTTCAGAAAAATCCAACAAATAAGGCTGACGCTTCTTTTGGCTTGATCTGTTAGTAATAAATATCCACTCACTTACTAATTTATACTTTATAACAGGCTAAAGAGTAAGACCTGGTATGTTGTTAACTTCTTTTCCCACATGTTTTAATATTTTTATAAAAAAAAAACAAGAATGGCATTAGAAACTAGCAATGTTGTAGAAGAAAAGAACTTGAGACATTTCTCCATCTTCAAAACTCCACAATGAGATTTTGCAGGCCAAGATCAGCTTCAAAAGCCATTGCAGAGATGCAACCTGATGTACTTTTATTTGACATATTGCTACTATATGTTCTGGGTGGACCTATAGATAGTAAACCTCTACTAATATCAAGTTGGAAAGAACTTGCAATATATTAGCATTTAAATAGCTGCATAAATCATTACTTGCAGACCAGAATGGTCACTTTTTGTAATCTGGAAATACAAAATAGTGGTATCTTCTTTTTCCTACTTTATTGACAAGGTTCTTCCATAAACCCAAAGTTAATGTTAGAAAAACAAAGTTTTTTCCAGGGTAGCTATGAATGACCATAAGTCCTGAAACAAACCATTGAGAATTGCTTCAAATAGCCTTGCTAAAGCCATGTGAATGTTTTTCTGTTCATCCACACATATTGTAGATAGACATGAAAACAGGCTTTATGCTGTTAACTTGTTCAGTTGTTGTATTATTCTAATAACACATGTGTGTTAAGCACCTCTTTGACAGTATTTTAAGCACAGGTTTGTTAATTGGAATACACATATAATTTTAAAGATATTTTTTTTTCACATTTCAGTGATAATGCTGTTATGAAAAAGACTGTCATCCTTGCTGTAACTTGCATTTCACTTTCAATGATTTCCCATTTCAGTTCTCACCGAGGAAGCTCGGGCGGAACAGCGTGGCGAGCGAATGCGTGCCAAGATTGAGAACCTCGAGAAAAGCAGGGAGAAAATGTTGCAGGACAATCATGTGATTGGGAGAATAACGAGCCGAGCCCAAGAGCCAGACCTGCGCATGAATATTCGTCGTGTTAAGTTTCGGTGGCAACGCGGAATGAAGATAGGTGGGCAGCAGTAATCCTTAGAATTTATTTTTTTCAAGTAATAGAGCATTGGAACAGCTTTAACATACACAAAGACTGATGTTTTCATGACTTAATGAAGATGTGATTGGTAGATATAGAAAGTACTGTATGTATTCAGACAGGAATTTAAAAGTGAAATACAACATACTTACATTTTTAACAGAAATAATTTTACAGGATAATTGCTTAAGGATTTTTAAAGTTTGTTTGCAAAGACGGATTGAATAGAAGTTACATTTTAAACTGTGTAAGAATAGAAAAATACTGGAAGCTAAACCTTTTTGGAGGATAAAAAAAGAGCAATAGACTCTTAATAAGTATTTGAGATTCATTGTCAGACTGTGACTTTCAGTATTAGATTACCTTTTTAAAAAAAATTTATTTGATCAAGTCGATTGGTGTGCATAGCTACAAAAATTCACAGTTATTCTTTTTGCCTATCAGGTGAGGGAACTTTTGGCAAAGTCTACAATGCCGTAAATATTGAAACAGGAGAACTCATGGCAATGAAGGAGGTAAAGTTTAAGAAATCCCCACCCTGCTAATAGCTAGATATTTCCTCTCCTTTATGAAATCACATGTGTGCGGCATGAAATACTTAATAAAATATATTATGTCTAAAGTTAGCAAAATATGCTACTTCTTTTTATCTAATTTCTCTCAATGGTTTTGTAACAAAAATGTAATGTTTATCATTCCCCCAGGTTTTGATTTATTTTTAATCAGCATGTATTTATTTGTCACAGTCTGTTAATTTGATTATTATTAAAAGCAAAAAAAATGTCTGATAATGATTAATGTTTACATCAATTATTTAATGGGTTATGTTGTGTTTGATAATCTGAACCAGATTTACAGGTGTTAGACAGATCCAAAATGGTTGTGGAAAGCTGCATGAATGAAAGGTCTTATCGTCAAAGATTTTTTTTAACATTCCCTTTTTCAGATGAAAATCCAGCCAAACGACCAACAGTCACTCAAGGATCTTTGCGATGAGATCAAGAATTTTGAAGGCATCAACCACAAAAATCTAGTCAAATATTTTGGAGTGGAGGTTCATAGGGTGAGGAAATACATTTAAATAATGTGATTCTCGTAGTTAAAGTATTGAGTAATATCACTTTGTAGTTTAGAAAATCACCAACATTGCATAAAACTTCTCTGAATCTTCTATGGTATTTCACTATTGCAGCCTTTTTTCATTGTGATGGCTACACAGATGTTATACTGAAAAGTTTGTTAAATCTTTGTTTAGCTCAGACCTTTAACGTCTTGATGCGTCTCAAGCCAGACCTCTGACCCTAAAGTTGTATTATCACTGGACAGAACAGATTAGGAAAAAAGTTACCTTCAGAAATTGCGACACTTGACATGCAGAGCTTAGGCCCTTAGGCTAAAATAGAAGAAAACATGACACCAGAGCTCAAAATGGAAGGAAAATGACGCTCAAAACCTGTTTTAAATCTGGACCAAAAAAAGACTCTAGATCAAGATATCTTCTATATCTAGGTCTACATCTAGATTATCTAAATTAATTTTTAGATGTAACTCAAATTTTTAGACTCTTAACCTAGATTTCAGATCTAGATCTCACAGAAACTCTACAGTAGTCAACACTGCCAAGGACAAACCAAGTGCAGTATATCTCATATGGTATACACTGCAGACACTGCACTTGGTTTGTTGCGGACAGAACAAACAATGCTGGCAAAACCATTTTGTTTTTGTGTGTTGTTCCGCCTGCCTATATGAGAAAAAAATGTTCGGCAAAAGTTTGACCTCTCCTTATAGACCCATCTGTGTAAAACTAAGTAAATTACAGTCTCATAAAGCTTTCTGTAGTTTTGATCCTTTAACACACATTCTATTGTATATTAAAAGAGGGAAAAAAATTTTGTAGCTTCTTACTGAGTTACTCTCAAATACATCAAAGAATAAAATGTTTAAACATTTAAATTCATCAATGTGTGAAAAAGTAATCTACATAAATGTCATAGGCGCCTGTCCTTCTGTTTTGATTAGGATGAAATGTTGATGTTCATGGAGTTCTGCGATACGGGCTCTCTCGAGGAAGTAGCTCGGGCTGGTCTGTCAGAGTACATCATTCGTCGCTACACACATGAGATTGTTCAGGCTGTCGCACACCTGCATGAAAACAACATTGTTCATCGAGACATCAAAGGTAGTCTGTTTCTAAATATAGCTTTCTCTGCAGTGGTAAAAAGCCCCACTTTAAACCTTCTCTGGCCTCTTATCAAAGCACCGTGCGGTTGCTATAATTTATCACTTTATAGAAAAACATTGTTGACTTAAAGCTTGCATATTGTTTGGGTCTATTTAATTTTCCCCTTTTAGAGTTTTTTCTGGTGAAACAAAAAAAAATGTAAAAAAAAAACAAAAAAAAAACCAGAATCACAGTTGATTGTAATCTTATAGAAATTCTAAAAGTTCTAGTTATTTTCTTTCTGTCTAAAAAAATTGGTCTTAAAAATCGTGAAGATGTTTTTAATGAGTTATATTTAATAAAGATGCTTTTAAAAGAGCCATATAATTATAATAACAACATAAAAATGCAGAGCCACTTGGCAAAAGTATTAAAATTTCAAAATCCACTTGACAAGTTATTTGACTCTTCTAATCAAATTTTGTTTTTTGTTTCTTTTTTTTTTTGTCTTAAATGATTATACTGTTTTCTACAGGTGCCAATATTTTCCTGACCTCACAAGGCCAAGTGAAGCTTGGAGATTTTGGCTGCTCTGTCAAGCTGAAAAATCCTCAGACCATGCCCGGGGAAAATGTCAACCTTGTAGGCTCCACTGGTAAGGGAGAAAAGTTTTGCCTACTCTTCTTGGTGAAAGCTTGAGTAATGAGTTTAGCATTCTGTCGTAGTGTAACATAATGGCGTTTCTGTTGTAATAACCTTGCTAGTGTAATAGTATTCTGGTCCATAATTATGTTGCACAAAAGATATAGTTATATATTTTTAAAAAATGTTTTGAACAAGTATAAAGTCATCCCACCCTTGATACAAGCATCAGGGAACAAGATGTAATATCCTTATACAGCATAGTATGGTAGTTTGCCATTGTTTCCCTCACTGCCTTTATATTCTGCAAGTCTTAATAGGGAATGAGATTTCAACAAGAGTAGTGGAACTTTCCTGATGTCTCTCTGAGTGAGATTTAATCATTAAGGCTAGCACGTGCCAATTTACATTCTAGCGTATTTTTTAGAAAATATTTAAAAAACAATATTATATGACATTTTAATAGGATTACCCACTGTGTTATCAATGCAATCTTTTAAAATTAATGCGGCTGATTTATAATTTGAAGATAAACTTTTTATTTAGCTCTATAACTTTTTAGTTCTAGATGTGAAATCGTTTATAAAGAAAGAAACCCTAAATGAGACCCTAAAATCTAGGTCTAGATTTTGTGTGTTGCCCTCTAGAAAAGGGACGTTACTCTTGTTTTACCTCTAATCTTATTCCCTATAGACCTAGTTACCCATTATGTACAGGGGAACATACAGTTTTGCCCAGACTGGGAATCGAACTTAGGACCTTCTGCACAGCAGCCAACCGCCATACCGATTGATCCATCTTTATTATATATTTCTTTATTGTTCATGGAAAAATGCTTTGGCCATATTTTTTGTGCTATATCTAATTAAATTATGTGGGTATAGAAACACATGGTTAAGAGGTGCTTTCTTTACATAATACCAGTGCATGTGTATTTGGATATCAAATACAAACAAGTTAATAAACTATTCATTTTAAATTTAGCTTTTTTTCTGACCCTGCCTTTTTTTTTCCAGCAAACTATATGAGAACAAGTTATATAATATTTCTGTTATAAATTAAGTCAAACAGATCAATTGGCATAATCTGTTATGGAGGGGTAGTATATCTACCGTCTTAAAAAGACACCATTTTTGTTAGAAAACGGGAAATGAATTACTATTTTTAAGATAATTCCAATTGCAAGTTATGACTCTGCGAAAAAAAAACATTCTTTTATCAGAAAGTAGGTAGTACAGAATGACAATAATCTGTTCAAAGTATTGCAATAGCATTAGTCCATCCGTTTCATGGAAAATACAAAAGCTTTGTTGCAAAAAAAAAATTCAATTTTTACTAATAAGACAAGATGATTAGTTTTGTCGATACACATTCTGTCATGTAGATACTCAAGTCATGAATGGTTTGGACAGGCGACTCTTGCAGCGTTTGAAACGAGCATGGGAAATAAAAGAGCTGGCTAAAGAACTGTGTAAGCTTCTCTAGAGAAACAACCGTTATTAATCAGCCATAGACGTGTCGTATAACTAAACTCCTACAATGCCTGAAACCTTCCAATTAGTACTGATCTCAGAAATCAAGTATTCAAACTGTAATGAATCCAAATCTTTCTGTAGCCAGGCCAAAAACACTGAAATCACCAAACCAAAAATTGATTTCTTTTCCAAAAAATAAAACGTTATTAGACCATAACTACAAGTCACTTTTTGTTTTCTTAATTGCCTGGTTTTGTTTAAAGTATAGAAAGAGCTTAAATAAGTGTGGAGTGATACCTGTTTAGAATTCATAATTAATGTATGTTTAGTAAATATATATACAAATTGCTATACTACCTAGGGACTACACCATTGCAAAGTATCCTCTTGCACTTAAAGAATTGCTCTCTTGGTATGCAGCGGAATGTTACAGGCCAAACGTTGGTTATGTGTCACTCATACTCAAGCAAACCTTGCTTAGAGTTGTACTCAAATGCCCTTTTAAACCCAGAAAACCCAGAATCAAAAGTGTAATAGAGTGAATGCAATTACATCATTACGTGTCATATATATAAACATTAATCATATGTGTATATGAATTCGAATGTGAAGGGATGGTCAAACTTGTATTGCCTTGGTGATATATTATCAGTCAACTTCTTTTGTAGAATTTCATTCTGTTGCCTTATCCTTTTAATAATATTATAAAGACTTGTTCCCTTACCATTGAAGTTTAACTTTATATATTACAACTTTTGGGCATTAGCTTTCTGCAAACTTTTTTTTTGCCCCAAGGTGAAAATGGGTATATTTGATTTCTACCTATGTCTTGAATTATACCTCTGCATTGAAACTATTCTTGTTAAATTTGTTTTGTGTTTCTAGCTTTTTTTCTAACCAATTATCAGATATTGAATATCATAATATGCCAAGCTCCACCTAATATGTTTAAGCAAGTATTTTTCTGAAGTTTACAATTTTTTTTTTTTTAAATAAATTTTAGTACTAATCAGTTATAGATGTAAGGTAACTTCAACTTAATTCACCATAAAGTCCTTTATCCTCCATTTCCTTATATTTAGATAAGAAAAGATAGAAAAAAATTTCAAAATTATCAAATTAGACATATTGTCTTACTTCTTGTATCAATTGGAGGATCTCTTTATAAATATTCTTGCTATTATGCAGCTTTTTCAATGTTGCAATTCCTTTCACATGTTAACTGAGTATATTTTGTTAATTTATCCAGAAATCTTCTTGAGAACAGGATATGATAAACATGAATTTATACCAAGCAAGGAGTGTGGTAGAATTTTATTACCTGAAATGAAACATTTTCAATTTAATTTGATGAGACGCATGAACAGCAAAATGTTATGATTTGTCTTCATCTCTTTACTCAGTAAGAATGTAAAGTTTTTGCTACATCCTTAGCCTTTGTCCATTTGCTCAAGAGTTTGTGGTACCTGTCAAAACTGTCAGCCTATATTCACATTACTGTATATACAGATCTTGCACCCTGCCAACTTCCTACCAGTAACACTACCTATTTTCATACACATGTTATAATGTTTATCAGAGGCTTTGCTTGCATGACATCTAAAAAGATTGGGAAAAAAATTGAACCTGGAAAGCTCTCATGCTGTGTAAAAACAACTTTCATACCCACCAATTTCTTTCTTTTGCACTGATAAAGACTGTTTTTGATGGACTAGGTTTGTGTGGGTGTACTGGAAAAAATGTCAAAGTGTCGTTGACTGTTTTTAACTAGAGCCATTTGAAAGGCTGTTTCTCAGAACAACACTTCCCCAACCAAGCGACCTTGAAATACAATAACTTCTGATCTAAAAAGATAGCGCCTGTAAATAAAAGAAAACATCCTGAGGAATGTTGATAAAATGAGAAAAAAACTGTACCTATCTCAGAACTTATATCTGGTCCTAGACACGTTTGAAGGGTTTTTCTGTGCTGCCACACAATAATTATGTTGTACTCACAACACAGTTTCCTCTGGCCTGTCCTTTACATATTAAACGGGTGACAACTGAGGTAGGAAAATCGCAAGGCCGGACAAAAATTTTATCTGCCCTTGCTATACCCTATCAATGGACATGATGTCAACTTTCTCTTCCGCAGCTTACATGGCTCCTGAGGTCATCAAACAAGAGGGGTACGGGCGAGCAGCGGACATCTGGTCTCTTGGCTGTGTTGTCATTGAGATGGCCACTGGAAAGGTTTGTGTTTTCTACATCAGTCAACGTTTTGTCTCAGCAGGATTAGTCCAAATAAGTCAGATATTGGAAAATGGTACATTGAGAAAACGCCTTTTAAAAGTGGTTTTTTTTTTTTATTATTTATCTCTATTGGTCTATATTTTTACTTAAAATCACTTTCCACAAAAATGATAATTATAGCCAATTAGGATGTGTTTCTCAAAACTCTAACACCTTGTAATTTAAAAATTCCAACATCCTGCTCATTTGGAATGGTTGCAAGACATTTTTATTTCCTCTGTCCATAGAGCTGAGGCATAAGCTGTGCTAAGTTCCCTTTTCATGACCTGCTGTGTTTTACCATTTTTCTACAAATAGTAACCAAGTTTTGCTTGATTAAATCCTGCCTTTTGATGAAGCTTTGTCTTGAATTGTCTAACATACAGTGCTTTTGCTGATCAAAATGTGATTTATTAAATAAAAAGCAAATATGATTTTAAGAATGTGGATTATTTTTTTAGGCTCAGTTTGCAAAAAAAAAAAAAAAAAACCCCGAAAAAACAACCAACAGCTGAAGTTACTAGGTGCAAAACAACAAAAAAACTATGTGGGGAAGAATTCTTGGCTAGATTTAATGTCAATATTCAGAAATGTTTCAAGTTTGCAATTAAAAACTTTGCGCTAACTTAACAAGTTTTATTAGCTTTGTGAATTCCATCTCTATATTCTTTGACTACTTATGCAAAAAAAATTTTTTATTCCTTTTTAAAACTATGATGCCTTAATTTTTTTGGTAGATTATAATCTTTCTGTCAATTATATATATAATTTTGACCCTCTTAAATATACTTTTTCTTAAAATGTATAAGGACTCGGTTTGTAGTCAAACCTTTGCAATAGTTTTTTGTTTCAAATGGATTTTCTCTCAGTGGCCTAAATGTATTCTCTCTCTAGATTAAAAATTAGCTTGATTTGGGCAGTCTTAAAATTAGAAGCCTGAAACATAAATTGTTGTTGCATTTGAAACTTTTGAAGAAAACTCAATAAAGATTCTATCTAAATGTAAGTTGTCAATACTGCTGTTAGGATTCTTAGTAACATCAAAAGCCATGGGCATTGGTGGATATACTTTGTAAAATAAGGTCTAGGTATGTAGAAAGCATATTTAGTTGTCAGAGGTGATAGATTTTGATACATTACTATGTTATAGTAGATAAAAACTGCAGGTTAACATTACAACGTTTAACCATGCTAAGTTTATTATGTTTTGTTAAAAAACATAAACTCTTGGACCAGTAGAAGAACCATGAGTTTAACATTTAATGTAATGGCACTAACTTTTGTTGTTTTTTTTTCCTTTTTCCCATTCAGCGTCCATGGCATGAGCTTGAACACAATGTACAGATCATGTTTCGGGTGGGCATGGGCAGCACTCCACCTATTCCAGACAGTCTGTGTACAGAAGGCAAAGAATTCCTTGGCTGCTGCCTTGTCAGGGAGATCAGTAAGAGATGGACAGCTCAGCAATTGCTAGATCACATCTTTGTCAAGGTAGGTGAAGTTTTTGAAAATCTCATTTTCTATGGAATGCATAGGTATCAGAAACAAGAGTACATGTAATGCTTATAAGTTTTTGAGGAAAAGACCACCTTAATGGTGTGGACAGACTTTCTTTGTCTATTTATTTTAGCCCCTCTTCATGTTTGCATAGATTTAAATCTGGAAAAAAAAAATGGCATACTACCTCACTATGCCGTGTGCCTGAAAAATAAGGACCCTTCTCCTTGTTTCCTTGATGCTTGTCTCAAGTATGGGAAACTTTACTTTTTTACCCAGGTGTTGCCTTTCCTCCTTCTTTCCTCATCATGTCCTCTTCTTTATCTTTATGCCCCTCTTTTGTCCAACCTTTCATTCAACCCATTCATCTCCTTTTCCTTTAACTAACCCACCCCCTCCTCCCA
>BMAT01008276.1:234399-247749 GCA_019649035.1 Elysia marginata | reverse complement strand
ATTATTAAAAATTCTACAAAAACATAGGCGCACGAGGGCTTCAACGCATACTGCTTAAAAAAAAACACTTTGTGTTCTGTCCTTCCTCCCTTGATTCATCACAATGTATTTGTCTCCCTTGCATTATCTCTAATTCTCTTGTCCCTAGTGTCACTTCGATTGCGTCTCTTTATTTCTGATGACTGTTAACCAGCTAGAAAATACAGAGCGGAAAATTAAAACGGGAAAAATGAGCACAAACCTCTTTCGCTAAAATGTGAAAAAGTGATACTGATCTTTCACATTATCACGCAACTATCGCTTTTTCTTTGAGAAATTTGAAATATAGCCACTTCACACATGGTTGTATCTTTATAAAAAAACGTCTTTAATAATAAACCGTATTCCTTCTGCACTTCCTACTTGCCGCATTTAAAAGAGGGAAATCCAAGATATATAGTCCCTTGATGATTCTTCTAGAAAATAACTATTTATTCCTAGACCTAAAATATCAGTGAGTGTTCAAGACAGAAGTGACACAGTGATGTTATCAAGATGCGTAGAACTAAATGTAAAAGGTTAAGGTTAAGGGCCACCATAATGTCAACCAGTTTTTAGGCTTAATAATATTGATTTACTTTTGAGGGGTTGCATTTTCTTATGTACAGCATGATTAGTACATGAATGTGTTGCAAAAGATTCGATAAGTTTTATGAGTTTCTCGTCGTTTTTGAAAACAGTTGACACGTACATGCTTAAGGTTGGTAAAAAGTAAGACATTAAAATACACAGTTGGAGTCTGATGTAAACAGCAGCAAGCAAACTTTATTTTCTTTCCATTTCATTTGCGTCTTTTAAAAAAAGCTCGAAGTTGACCTTTCTTTCATTGAATCGTTCTTAAACTTTGGGTGAGCTGTATGGGTATCTAGCTGAATAAACCCATGTCTATTTGAAGCGTACAAAGCAGTTCTAGTCCTACTAGATTACTAAATTAGTAACCATTTATAAACGTAACAAGGGAAACAACTTATGAATACATGTAAACTGGTTTGGTTCATGCATCTGGTACAGGTACAAATGGAACAAAAAATGTCTTTATCAGAACTGCTCAATACACGCGCTGCTTGTAGCATGCGCCTGAAAAAAAAAACGCACTAGATAATTATTATATACATTATATACTCATACGACGTAGAAAACTGTTTAACTTGATATGTTTCTTTTAAATTCTCAAAGTGGTAAAAGGAGGTGTAAACATGTGGACCTGTGTTAGTGTATGAGAAGGAGAGGTCAGTAACAGAGATGGAAGGATGCTGTTAGAGCGGCACGAAAGACAACAGGTGGGTTGAGATTAAAAGTGTGTTGGGGGGGGGGGGGTATGGGTGATGAGGGACAAGAGAGCCGAAAAACGTCCAATGAAACATCGCGTGTGGAAAAGAACGAAAAAGAATAAGAGAGAAAAGAATAAGAAAGATAAAAGGAGCAAAAAGAAGTCAATTCAACTGATATCATTTAATGCCAGTAGTGACATGATCGTAGATAATATAAAGAGTAAAAAAGACGAAAAGTTGAATTTGGAGGGCGGAGAGAGTCTGAACAGGAGCAAGAGAAAGAAAGGAAAGCAAACTCCTCCCCGTAATGAGGCACGAGGCGGAAAACAAAGACAGGCAACTCAGGCGAATACATCGACATACCTGTGTTCCCTGTGACGCCGTGACATATGGCCAAGACATGGAAGTGACAACACGCAGTCACGCTTCCGTCCCAGGCAGCCGAGCAGTCGGCCACAGCCACTGAGCCAGTCACAATTACACCGCCCTTCATTCTGGTATTTTCCCCCTTTCTTCCCTTCAACCTCTCTCTATTGTTTCGCGCAACTTTTAATATTTTCTAGCTGCATTTTTTAAATCCCGAAGGTAAATAAATCGCTTCTGACTATTGAGAATGAGATTAGAGCGCAAATTATCGTTCTTATTGGCAAACTCCATCATTCTGTAAAGTTAATTTGCGTGCAGGCAAGAATGATAATTTTGTGCTCTATTCTCATTCCCAATTGGAACGCAAAGCTCATAATAAAAAGTATCAAAGAACTGGCTAAAAAAACGTTTGAAATTCTTAAAGTCAGTTACTGAAATGCAATAACTTGTTCTTTTCGTACCCACAAAAACATGAAGAAGTGTATTAGCTCATTAAATAATAAATGGAATTGATCTTACTTGGGCCAACCCGAAATTTTTAAAAAAATTACATAATATTGACAGTTTTCTTAAATTCTTCCAATACATTGATTTTGGCTCTTATTTTTACCTCCTCTTCACCTACTTTTCTTCTCGTTTTCTTCGTCTTGATCGCCAACTGTAAAAACGCATAGAATATTGAAGTAACTGAGAAACTAACCAATTCGGACATTGCCACCTGTTTCTCTCTTTTCTTTGTGCCAGTTCTACAAAGCTCTCACATCTCAAAGCTATGTCTATATTGTTTTGCTCTCGCCTAAGTAACTCCCATCCCCTTCCTCACCCACAACACCTTATGTCTGTCTGTTCTGCCCCCCCCCCTCCTCTTTTCTTTTAAACCTTTCTAACCCCCCCACACACACACACACCACTGCTCCCCTCCACCTTTTTTTATGCCCTATTAGTCCAAATATTTCTTTTGTTTTCTCCTTTTTCTGCCGTGACTCTTGGTGTCCGCTTGTACCTATGACAATCAAACCACGCAGGTTGATTCATGTCCCGCTCAAGTCGACATTACGGCCCTTATTCTCCCGTCCCCTCCCCCCTCCCCCTCCTCTTTCCTTCCTTGACATCTTCAGGTATCATTTATTTTGAGCATTTCCATTATTTCCGACTGCAACCCACATAACACTCACATCGCTTGTTTACAAATATCATTTAAGCCAATGGCCGCTCCTTCGGCTCCTCTACTTATACATAAAGGACATCCAGGCCCTTCGCAAATTATTTTAGATTACTTTTCGTGACTTCTGGAAGAGGTACATGTGGGCCCTAAGGCTTCTGAAAAACCTATAGACAAAGTTTAACAGTCTTTTCTACTTCTGTAGGTCCTACATCT
The DNA here is from genome assembly GCA_019649035.1 of Elysia marginata. NCBI lineage: Eukaryota > Metazoa > Mollusca > Gastropoda > Plakobranchidae > Elysia > Elysia marginata. Next base: position 244,695 of record BMAT01008276.1, on the reverse strand, counting down.
TTCTTCACTGGCAGGGCCGTGTCCGATACTTTTTGTGGAGTCAAGGTATTGCTTAAGATTCAAGTGCTGTGGAAAGTTTCTTCTCGGGAAGAAAGTTCTTTTCAGTATCTGCCACAATCAAACGAGCTCCAGATCTTTCTATCTGAGACCGAGTTGAGGTCTATATCAACAACAGTATCACCATTTTTAGAAGTGGATAACTTCATACAGAAATCTCGTAGTGTTTTACATTTTCGGAATCAAAGGATCTTCAGAGCATTCTATAAACCATGGGTTTTTTCGACATAGAGGTAAGCTCCGGAGCGTTTGAGAATGTGTTGTATATATACCCAGGCCAGTTAATGGTGTTTGTTTGGATTTCTATTGGTTGAGGTTAAAAAAAGTAATTCCTTTGTCATGAAACCAGTGCTAATGAGTCATATGTCGGAAATTATTTTAAAAATTGTAAAAAAATACGCTATAAAATTATGTTCGTTTCACTTTTTTACATAATTCTTTTGAATGAAAAGAATTTCTGATATCTTTCCAAAACAATTTGAGATTTTCATGCAGTTTGTAACGTTATGAAGCTAAAAAGATAAAGTGTTTACAATATCAACGCCTTTTAATGAGTAAATGATTGCGACATCCGACTTATTTGGACTGGTTGCTAGACAAAAGCTCAATGCGATTATTGACACTAACAGTGGCGGGCAACCTGTATGTAATAAGAATTTTTGATACAGGTGTTTATCGTAGAGACAACGCACTTTCAGAACTTACATTTCATGTTTTGTAATGTATTTTTTTTATTAAAGGCCCCCCCTCAGTATTATCTTTTCCTATCTTATCGAAGTTAAAGAAGGAGACAGAATAAGATAATATAGGAGAATGAAAAGCTTTGTGCTGAAAAGTTCAAAACAATGGGAGAGAAAAATTCTCATTCTATTGTTTTGTAAAGTAATATAACAGTTCTTATTTGACAGTATTTATATAACAAAAAAGTAAGGTACCTGCTTGTTTTTTGTTCCATTTTTCTATGAAAAGCTTTAAATCTGGATTAGTAAGACTATTTGAAAATATTTTCTTCTTTTTTTCTCCTGGCTGACAAATCGATGTGAATGTAACGCTGAAACGACGCAAAATGTACAGAATTAATATTTAGATTAACGTCATCACAGATGTCATGACCGTTGAAGATCGGATATTACATATAACAGCACTCTTATGTTTATATATATACAGAGAGAGACAGACAGAAATGGAGAGAGAGAGAGAGAGAGAGTATGTTGTAACTTTAGACACCGACAACACTCTCGGACTCATACTTTTTAAAAAAGTTGGTGAAGTTAAACGGACAAGCTATTCTTTGTATCTCTTTATTTCCCTTCTCCATCATATATACTTTTAAATTTTGTTCTTTTTCACTCAGGAATAAAAGTATGGATACAAGTCAAAACCATTTCATAGGTATAAAGAATATATTTTTTTTGCTTTGGCTCTTTGAAAACAAATGTAAGATTGAATGTCTAAATTTTCATTCAGAGCTGGGGCGTAACTTTTATCTACTTTTAAACCATCCTCATGCTTGCAATATTCAGACAATGTAACTTTTTCCTTGCTTCCTTGCCCCTGTCTGTTTTTTTTTAAAAAGGTTATGAGTTCAACTCCATTAAATCATTGACAAAGTATTAATTTATTTTATTAAAAGCATACTTATGATCATTTTTAGGTTTAATGGACACTACTAAAATAAGCAAGTCAGATATGGAAATACCTATTTAAGTAATTCAGAAGGCGTATCGGACAAATCCGTATGATCAATACAGAGAGATAACAACCTTAGTCAATCATTAATTACAAAAGCTGGTTAGAAAAACACTTCTGTAGCCTAAAAAAAGATAATCCTTATAACTTGAAAAAAAATGCAGTACAATCATGGAATTTCGAGCTCTGGATCGTAAAGCAAAAATAAACTTCCACGTATTTGTTGAAAAAGATATTTAAACATTCAGCTACCAGTACTCTATTACAATGGGACAAACAAGCATTATTTTTTTGTTTATTTTATAAAATTGGATCGACTTTGGCCCGTAACAGTTTCAACTCTAAATGTCTATAGCAGAAAAGTCCCTATGGCTATGATTTACTTTTGAAACCTTCCTTTTTCTAAAAACTTGTCTGCCATGAAAGTTTGTCAGGGATGCTCGATCACTTCCACATCTCACATAAACTATTTGTACATGTACACCTTTCTCCATCAAAGTACAGTAGGATAAGGTAAGGACTACCGCATTTAACATAGTTTCCAGCCAAGAAACCAATACAGCTGTAGAGAGGTATGCTTTAATGGCGACCATCTTGGTCAGCCTAAACATTTTCCTAAATGGGTGTGGGAGTGATAAAGTTTTTGACAAATCGATATAAGAACAGAACATCCGGAAAGAGAACAAATTGCTGTTGTACGAAGCACCAAGCCATAACAAAATTTGTAGAACCTCGATCGATTGGTTGATACAGCTCATGCGCAGTGGGGTTTAATTCAGTCGCCAGGGTGTACAAGAAAGTAACACTGAGGAATGTTTACGCTTGATCAAAATCAGCACTAATAATGAAAATATACCTTGATGGTTTTCAGATTTACATATTCAACATTAATGAAGTTCGACTGACCACACATTGTAGAAATAAATCTCCGAGACCGAAAGTGGAGTAATTTGGTTTCAAAAGGACAATTGTCCTTTTTAAGTACGTTTAGATTTTGTAAAATACCGTGCCTTTATTTTTTTTTTACCAAAATATTATAGCAATGTTATTTCTAACAGGCATAAAAGTTGACTATCCTAATTATCTTTATTTTCGCGCAAAAACAGAAACAAAAAGAAAACAATTTACATATCATAAGTTTAGGAACTCATTATACTCAACGTAGCCAGGTCCTGCTCGAAAAAGCACTGTTTTAAAGGCCCTTATTTTGTTGTTGACAGGCTACTGAGAAAATCGATCAATTACTTTAACACCTGGACTTAGGTATCGAACCCAATTTTCTTATGTTATTCTTGTCGCGACCTCTCCATACAGTTTGAAAGCCCTTTTGTTTAGCCATGCCCACTGTTTGTTTTCTAAGCCTAACTCATGTCTCTCAATAGACCTACTGTTGCAATCTGTTCTCGTTCCTACGTAGGCCTACATATGCGTACATTTTTATCTTGTCATTTTCTTGAAGTGTGGGTTGTATGGAAAAATGTTACACTGAAGTGGACAAGTAAGCTGGTAGACTAAATGGTTTTGAAAAAAAAAATTGCAGAAAACTCGCACCGAATTCGACGTTGTTTTTTTTTTCTTTGGTCTACTTTTGGAGCTGGTTCGGGAAAATTTTAACACAAGATTCACTCAAAACGAACTCCATGAAAAAAAACTGACGGCGTTGAGGTGTCAAAACAGGTTTATAATTTATTTTCTTTTACATTGTATATCTTTAGTTTCTCGCCTTCTGTCTCTCTATTTCCCTATTTCTATGATCTCTCTCTTTCTGGCTCTATCATACTTCTTTTCTCTCTTTCTAATTCACTATCTTTCACCCCGTCTCTCTCGCTGTATCTCTCCTTCTCTCAGTCTTCAATCTTCTTTCTCTCTCTCTCTCTCTCTCAATTCTTCTCTTTCTCTTTAAGAATCTCTATAACTGCTTTGCGCTCACACACATCTAATAGTCATTGTAACACAATACGCGGCTGTCATTTGCCAGACACAACGAAGCAATGTTCAATGTATATTGTAAAATAACCGCGTGTATATGTCTGGTGTAGTGTCACGACGAAACTTACTGTGAATCATCTTCTTTAGAGCTTCTTTGTCTGTGAAAAAGAAGTCATACCTGGGCTGCCAACAGCCCTGAGTCCAGCCTCAGTTTGCAAGTCTAATTAATTTTTTAATTGTCTCGTTTCGGTCAGAGAGCAATCTCAACCTATGAACAATTTGACAACGTCAAATGGATTGTCCAAATTCTTGTATTGTGTTTTTCTTCCACCTATGTTCTACTGACCATAAGAAAAGAAAAAGCTTTAGAATTCGGACCGAGGACCTAACTATGTACAGAGGTATGACTTTCCATGGATTCATAACAGCTGTACCTGACATGTTTCGGGTGTGTAGAACAAATAATATTGTCTGACTCTCTGAGTCATTATGCAAAATAGTACACGAAACACATCCATAACAGTGTAGTCTGCCCGGGAGGACCGATTCGAATGATTGGCAGCTTATTTTATTGTGTGAGTGGCTAAATGCCTTTCTGATTTCTCACTGTTTCTCAAGAGGCTGACAACTCTTGTCAAAGTATATATTGTAAGAATAATGCATAATTATGCGTACCCTATCCCGTTTCTATGTTTCTTTGTCTTTGTCTTCGTTCTGTCTCTCTGCCTGGTTGCATATATCCTCCACGCCACCATTTCTCTCTTTGTTTTTCCTATTTCTTCATGTCTCATACACACAGTGTTTTAAAGCATAATAGTGTCGATTACAATAATAATAGTAATAAGAACAACAACAATAATAGTAATAATTATAACATATGTAATAATACTGTATAATTTTGTATAGAATTCAACCATCGCCATAAATTGCGCTTTACAGAAGTCTAATGCTTAATACTGAAATAATTTTTATATTAACTAAAATAAAAAAGTATATAGATACAATACAGTGTATTTTGCTAGAATTTAAACTACTATAAAGGCATTAGCTGCTGTAACCTATATGATGTTAAGTTATTGGTATCAGCATCATACAACTTATTTACATACCACCCATTATGCAACAACACTAGAACAACTTTCCTTTTGTACAGGTAGGTAGGTAGTTTTAACATTTATTGACGTTATTTGATTGCTTCCAAGGGCTCTGCCCTGTCGGGGTAGCGCTAGTGCCGGAGATATTAAAGTTGTTGATACCGAAATTTTTTTTGAAAGATTGTTCTATTTGTTGATGATATGTAAGGCTTTTCACCCTTCACAGATAAGTAAGTTGTGTCACTCCTTATTTTTCTTTAGAAAGAGTCACAGAAAATACAAATTTTATATGTAATGACCACTGCATTCACTAAAGGTTGCCAATATTTTTTAAAAAAATTAGATGTTCTGTATTTCATCTCTCGTCTATAATACCTAGGTCTACGCGCTGGAAGCCGCCCAGGGGCTGTCATCTAGTCATATTTCACTAGAAATAGTTATGTCTATGTCGTGACAGTGCGGATGTTACGATCCGAATTCCACAAAAAAGAAGACTCGGTCATGGCTCGAAAACGCTGTTTATTCACTATTACACTTCGAACTTGTAGGTACAGGACCCGCGGCCTCATGTGGTGGAAATTTAAGAGGTCTTGTTTGATTCAACATTATACGACGTTCGACATGTTGGTTGATCGATTATTGTAAAACGATAACTCAATCATATATCATTGATGATCCTTTGTTGTCCTCTCGGAAAGATTGATGAGACTTTCCTCACAACGGGCACCATGATAGTTGCTTAAACTTGATAAGTAAAATTCTTGCACGGCTTTAGCAAGAGATTGGTCGTCATCGAGACAAAAAAAATAAAACGGTTATTTTATGAGAGACGACAAGTTTGGACAATAATACCAAGTTAAAAGCATGGAATTGAACCTGCTAAGACCTGTGAGCAACAGTTTAAAAACAACAATTTTCGTATCTAAAATGTTGGGAGTGCTTTTTTTTACACCAACACGTCCTTTCGTCAATCAGGTAGTTGTAAGAAATTTGTTTTAAGCTTTTTATTGATAAAATTGTACCATTTTATTAAGAAAGAAAAAAAAGAATAACACATTTCAGAACAGAAAAGGCTAAAATGTTTGCCATGTCTTGAATATAAAAAATTGCATCAAATGCTTTATTTTTTCTCGTAACTCTCAATATAATGTCGATAATTACAATCATTACTCTATCTAACCCTGTCTCAAAACATTTTTACCTTTAGTTGAAGTTGTCTTACCACTTCGAAGTAAAATTTTTACTTCTCCTGTTTTTTTTTGTTATTTGACTTCATCGGAAGTTTTTTTCTTCAGAAAGTCATTCTTGTACCTCTTTGGAAAACTCTCCATAAAAAAGTTCTAATTTGTTCCTTTAAAAAAAAGTAAGAGTGATCAATGAATCTACAAAAAGATTTATAAATAAAGAACTCCAAATGACTGTTTCCTTTTTTGTAATCAGTATAGTCCATTGCATGATAATCATATCATGTGTAACGAACATGTGCATTGACTTACTAACAAACACTTATGCATGTTGTGTGCTCTTTGCAAATTAAACATACAGAGCAAGGCACAGTAACTGTTGTGCGTGTCCAGTGCCTTGCCCTTATCTGTATGCTTTGTCGGTAGGACAATTCCTAAACACATCACGATTGTTGGTAAAACGGGGTAACTGTTTTAGATGACGATCTGATATCCACACAAAATAATGTTGACTTTGCCACGTATTTATGTCGAACAAAGGGAGTAAAGAAGTCAGCTTATACTCAGAGACTTTTTTGTACAAACACGCCTCATCCATAATTCAGTACGGCATGGACTAATCGTGTATTTAGCTCATAGTCGTGCTTGGCTTAATATGTTGAGAGCGACAATCTTTCTGGCAAAACAATACATAGTAGGGGATTCCCTTTGAAATACATGTTTCTTTTCTATATATAAAACCAGATCATTGTGAAGAAAAACGCTTTTTGTTTGGAACATATCTAGTTGTGCCCTATGTAAGGGTATATGAACATGGTTGTCAAGACTTGCGTGAGAAATGCAAAAAGATTTACCTACTCATAATCCCAACGACGAATATAACAGAGGGAAAAAACCACCAAAGAGAACATGCGTCTTGTTATAATTACATCACCCGTGACGGCAGCAAAACAACAATTAGATCAGCAACAACGTCAAGAACTCAGATATAACCCAGAGCTACCTATTTGAAGAACACTGTTGTCTTACTATGCAAGCTACTTAAATACCTTCGAATTTTGTATTAATTGTAGAAATTCAAAGTTAAGAAAGAATACATGAGCTGAAATGCACTATACTAAAAACAAAAATGTACTTTATGGTAGTAAATATGTGTATTGGTTCCTTCATCTTGTAACATTAATTAATTTATATTTAAGAAACACTTGGTAAAAGTAAGCAAAATTTTTATTTAGTGAGATATAGATGTTAAACAAGGTCATTTACGAACCAGTGGAATAAAACAACAACAACAAAGCCTTTAAAATATAATCAGGTAAAAGAAGTGTAATGATATCATGGAGAGACAAGTGAATTAAGAAAGATGACCCCGAAATGACAAGCCGGACATACATAGTCTTATGATATGAAATGAAAAAAAGACATGGCTCGTTTCATGTGCTGATTCTTGAAGGGAATAAAAAGGTGAATTGTAAACGAGGAAGGGGGAGAAGACGGAAAGGCTACATTGGAAATATCGTTAAGATGACAACACTGAAGATAAATGATTGCGGCGAGGTGATGATGTGCAAGGACAGATGATGGCACACCATGGCACCTAACCTGTATCCAGAGACAGAACTTTGATGGATGGGTAGAAAACACGTCAACTAATATGCTCTAAACGCTCAGCGTGGGTCCCCAGTCACGCCATTTCAAACCAATATACCTTCTGAAACTAAAAAGGGACAGCAGTTAAACAGCGCATCATTCTTTCATACTGATAATATTAGTATTATTACTTACTCATGTGACGACCGAGTGAGGCGAGGAAATACAAAGATTTTGTTTAAAGGTCACATTACGTGCTATCAAACCAGAGCTCGAACTCAATACCTCTTGGGCCGAGTGTCGAGTGTCTACCAAAAGACCACGCTGCCAACTGTTTAATACCTGTGCAGAGTTACAACCTGACACTACATCGATACGATTAAGTAACAGAAAATTTGTTTGAGTTACTGAGACTTAACTTTGAGATACTTCTCAAACATTATTGAGCAATCGTTTGGCAAGAATAATGAAGGCATGAAAACATTTTTGTGCTCAAATTATTCTTTGAAATACACGATTTTTAAAATTTAGATCTTGGGCGAGCATTTTGATAAGTGAAATTATTTGCGGAGTACAATAGCAAACAGGCCTAAAATTTTCAAAATTTTCATGAACTATACCTATTTAAATTTCATAAGACGAGGCGAGACATGATGCCTCTCTCTCTCTCTCTCTCTCTCTCTCTCTCTCTCTCTCTCTTTCTCTCTTTTTCTCTCTTCCCCTCTCTCCCAAGAAGCGGATAAATTTTTTTTACCGTGTATGAAAAGCCTTGTAAGCTTTTTTAACTTTAGCCTTAAAGTGCTAAGAAAAAAAAATGCTACGATAAAAACAGAACAGCGGTCTCTCATCTACAATAAATCTCACGTCTCCTTTATGGATCATAAATAAAAAAAACGTGTTCTTTACATCTTCATTAGCGTCTAAAGAAGCATTCAAACGACCCAGCAGAGGTTTATCTAGGATTAATTTTGGTCTATTAAAGGTTTTGGCCACTTGATTCTTAATGTGGATGTTAATTATGTTTTTATACTATTTTTTTATAAAGGCGTTTAATTGCTATTGTTTCGTGTTAATCTTTCCTTTATTCTAATTCTACTAACTTCTCATTTTTTCTCTTTCTGGCTCTGTAAGTCTGTCTGTCTGCCTCTCTCACTCACTTTCTCTCTCCCTCTCTCTCTCTGTCTGTCTCTCTCTTTCTGTCTCACCCTTTTTCTTTTTCTCTCAAAATTGTTCACCGTTCCGCAGTCTACCTTTCTTCTATTCACTTTATTTCTCGTCACATCGCACTCCTTCTTTTTCTCAGTCTTAGTATATTTTGACACTGAATGACATTTAACGAGAATTTATATAGGTCTACAAAAATACTTTGCCAAAACAATTTTTTCTTCCTTACAATAATAGACTCACGCATGATGTGTGAGTCTTGGCTAATTAAATTTTGCAGCTTTTAAAAACACCGCACCAGGTTTTTTTTCGAAGTACATAGACTTGATGATAACTTTGCTTATGACTTTCCGAGGAGTCAGCATTAGTGTAAACCAATAAGCAGAAGTCAATTATATAATTATATATATCATTTATAGTGTTAGCCCCTCCTATTCGGGGCGTGCATCGCAACATCTTGTCTGTGAAAGTAGCGGGAAATTAATAAACGACTTTCAACCTCAAGGTTAAAAGCTGTCTTAGTACTCTTACAATAATTTATATAGGCTTACTAATGCTGGTCTTTCTTTTAATATATTCGCCACGTTCATCGGCTAATTTCTCCCCTTCCCTCCCCCATTTTAAACTCACTGTCACATTACAAATACTTGATATTTTAAACATAAAAAAAATTATATTTTTCTGGACTTCCAAAAGTTAAACTTGAATGAAAATACTCTTATTTTTTAGATCTTTAAAGATCATATATCTGTTTAAATGATGCACAGTGTTATTGCTTGCTATCGCCTTTTATTGTCTTTGGCGGTATAATCCGCTGATATCTGACTAAAGTATAGACCTACATATTCTAGGCAAGTAATAAAACCATAACTATTGTTTATGTCTGTCCTTTAAAAGATCTAATATAATTGTACAAATTTAATAATAATAATAATAATAATAATAATAATAATAATAATAATTATAATAATACAATGTCACTCAAAGAAGCATTATGATTAATTTACATTACAACTATTAAATTTGTATAAAATATGTAAGCAATGAATAAAATGTGGTCCGCATGACTTAAATGCTTCTGGAAAACAGTAGATACGTAAAGAACAAGAGTCACACCATGCGTATAACGATGTCGACTTGCCATATTATTTTTTTTTCTACATTATCTCTATGGCACGCCCGTCTCCTAACATCTTGTAACAGCCCGCTATACTTATAGCTTGCCACTCCTGCCAGACGGGTCTTTTAGTTGGGTTTCTTAAAAGCAAGGGAAAAAGAGAGATAGGTAGATAGATAGATAGATAGATAGATAGATAGATAGATAGAGAGAGAGAGAGAGAGAGAGAGAGAGAGAGAGTAGGGAGGGGGTCGGAAAGGGCAAATGACTTCCAACTTAAAGGCAGTATGTAAAATGTCTGAACTTATCACGATCTTCTCATTACAAGAAAGAACCCTGGGAACTGTAAGAGTCACGAAGAGACGACCATAATCGGCTCTGATGAGACAGATTCAAGAAAATGGAACAGCTATAAGACAAAATAAGAGCAATTTTTACTACTACAACGGTACTACTACTACTACTACTACTA
>BMAT01008276.1:189762-212683 GCA_019649035.1 Elysia marginata | reverse complement strand
GTTAGATCTACGATTTGTTTATGCTGGATATTGAAACTTCCTCTGTTATTATTTTCGACTGCTGCTGGATGTAAATACTGTTTTGTGTTGATTTCTTCATTTTAAGTTGAATAAACTTATTTTCCACGTTCTTCATACGACTTTTCACGTTTTCAAGATTTAAAAAGAACTCACAAGTCTCGCATCAGGAGTTGTATTCGTTTATTCGATTATTATTTCTGGTGTTTGTGACAGTTGCTCATTTTTATTCATGTTCATTATTAAGATTGTTGAGAGAAATTAAGAAGTAATCATAAGAACTATGGGGCTTACATGGAAAAAGCTTCCATTCTTGTCAATCAGTTGCAGTTAAGATTATTGAGAATGAAGACTCTTGTTATGTCCTACGGATTCTTCATGTCAAGGTTCTAAATTTCATGCAATAGTATTAATTTCCTATTTCAATTCATCATTGAAAAGAAATGCTGTTTAAATGCCTTTGTCTTTTCTTTTGAAATCCATAACAGACTGAGTTTTTAAAACAGTTCTAAAAATTATCTTTCAGGTCAGATTGTGAACATATAAAGAATGTCGTGGCACCATTTGATTGGACCTTCACCACGAATTATAAAGGAACAATACTGCAGTCGAAAGCCAATGCTTCATTGAAGGTTATGAAGTTATAAATTGTTTTCTAACTTGCAGGAAAATTCTTATAAATTTTATCACATTGAAAACAAACAAAAAAAAAAAAAAAAATAAGAATTTAGATAAAAATATCATGCTGATACTCTGGAAAGATGATTAAATTCATATAACATGATACATAATTTGGAAAAGTCTGGGAGTATAGGCTGAACAATTGTATTGGATAAAATGTTTGCATGTATACTATATATCTATACTTTTAGACTTTATAAACACCATGTATACTCCAAAACTATACAATTGCATACTTTAATATTTATAGTAACATGTGAGTTTGAAGAGGGTTTTGAGGGAATATGTTGATATATTAATTATAGCCAAATTTTGCTTATTGAAAATAGATACCATAAATGTCTAGTAATTTACAGTAATACTGTCCCTCCAGGGTTTTGTTTATTTGCTAGCTGCAACCTAGTTTTTCCATAAACTGTGTATATTATCACATTTGTTGAAGCAATTTCAGAAATATTTTGCTTCCTTCAATACCAAATATATAAGCATTTTGACAGTTAGAAAATAGAAGATAAAGAAAGAAAGTAATTAAAACTCTAGTGAAATACATACTAGATGTACATGTTTTTGAACTCTATTAAAATTAAATGTGAATTGTACATTGGTCTTATTTAAGTTTTTACTTTGTTTTTGTTTTTAAATGAAGGCATTTTTGAATTTAAAACCGGTGCAAATTTTGTGCAAATTCGTGCATGTTTCGCATTTTTGGGTGCAAATTTAACAATTTTCCTTGCAAAATTTGGGATTTTTTGGTACAAAATTCCATTGGTACAGGTAATAACATCAACAATATATCAGTCAAAATAAAAAAAACCAAGTGCTATGAGATGAAGTATTTAACTTTTATGTAAATTTTTTATAATATTTATAAATGTGAGGCAACCAGGATGAATCGGGCACAAGTTGCTCAGACTTCTTTTCAGTTACAGTTTTTTTTTAAAATCACATTTTGTTCTATAGCATACCATTTCTATTGTCTTGAAAATAAAGTAACGTAAGATGTGGTTAAGCTAGAGTTGTAATTTTTTTAACTTCTTCAAGGGTTTACAATACAGTTTTGATAAATGTTGATAACTCAATATGTCAAAATTCCGACTTATGCCTGATTTGCCCTGGTCGTCTCATATATGCAGCGGACATTTCAAATTTAGGTTGAATTTTCAAAAATTGTTTTCTTTTATTTGCAATGTTTTGAAAGCAATGAAACTGAAAAAAAAAGTCTAGCTAAAACCAATATTTAAATTCAAAATTTACCAATGTTTATTTTTATTATTCAAAAGGGTATCTCAACTTTCATATGATAATGAACTTTAACTCTTTAAAGAGGCAAATGTGAATGTGCCAGATCTCTTGGCCTCAGAGTGAAATGTTTTAAATTAAAACCAGTGAAAATACATATTCTGCTGATATCTGTAATCAAACAGACATTTATCTTGGCAACAACCACAAAACCTTACTTATGTTTTGTGAACCAGTTGCTGTTAAAGCTTTTATAAATAGTTGGCGTGAAACATTTTTTTTTTTTTTTTTATTACCAAAAGCTTACCTTGAAAAACTTGATGTCTTATCTGACTGATACAGGTTTCAGACACAACCGAGCAGATAAATTTGGATAAGTTGAGAAGAAGAGAGCCAATTCATTTCTATGATGATGTTCTTCTGTTTGAAGACGAGCTCTCTGATAATGGAACATCCATCATGAATGTGAAAGTGGTGAGTTTTTGGTGTTTGAGTTATGTTTTTTTTTTTTTCTATTCATTTTTGAACCACAGCTATCATCTCGTGATGCATTAAGTATTTTAGTTAATGACATTTTTGAAAATGGGTTTACTGTATCTTAATCATAATCAGCCAGAAATTTAATTCATAAATACATGTACTTCTCTTTTAACCATAAACACTTTTTTACTCATTCAAATAGGCACCATAAAAGTTTTAATTATATGACTTACATAAATGTTTGGCAGAACTTGAAAATACATTATAAAAACACATTTCACAGTCAGTGAGGGTTATGTTGAGAGTATAATTAAAAAGCAGGCATCTACTTAGTTCCATACTCTGAATTCACAAAGCTGTTTCATAGATGTGAAAATCAGAGATTTGAGAACTAAAAGATTTTTTGGTAAGGCTACCAATAACTCAACTTCGATACACAATTTTAGATTTCAGTTTATTATTCTCAAGTAGCTGAACGGGGACTCAAATAGTAGGGCAATAAAAAGCCATAAATTTTAGAGCAGGAGGACCTTCACACAGAGGAAATAACTGTTTCATAAAAATGTTTTTCTAAGATTTTGAAGTGTTTCAATCCCTCTGTGTTTAATTTAATTTTTATTGTAGTTACTTATGCTATATTTACAATTGAAACCTCCAAAATCAAATTCTGATAATTCAAAGTTTTCTGGGTTGGGGTTTATTTTTCTTCTTTGGCTTTGTTTGATCTGAACTCAGAATTCCAGGTTAACAAAGTTCAATTCTCTTAGTCTGAATTTTAGATTATGGCCTGTACTAGGCTGTACTTCTGTTCCCTAGCAGTTTCTTTACTCCAAATAATGTTAAATACCCTCGTTAACAAATTTACCTCCCAAATCCATAACAGACAAATTTTTCCCCATAGAATCATTGAGTTTGTGCTTTTATACAAAGGGCTGGGTGAGAGAGAGAAGTGTTGATACTGGTGATACTTATAAAGCAGAAAATTGCCAGAGTACAACAATCCTAATACTTTGTGTGTACTTCGAATCCTCTTATTCAAACTTTTTGTCCATTTCCTTGAGATTTGAATTAAGAAGTTTCTTACGTATACAGTGGTGCAAGGTCACATGCTGGATTGTGATATAAAGAAAACCAGTCTCAGCTCAGCCTAGCACCTACAGAAAACAACAATTTGAGGGTCTTGCCGACAGTGCTTGTGAGAGTTCCTTTGTGCTGAACGATTGGCCCTCACATTTCTATTTCTATTGCACATGTGACTTGAATTGAAACATGTACAGTTACTTTTTCTTACCAACAATTAAACTTTGTTTATACAAACAAATCAATGAAGATAACCAAAAAATCCTGATTCCTTTTCAAAAAATAATTTTTCATTTTATTGTCCTGAAAGTAGCAATGGAAGGTAATACTCTTCATCTTTTGTCATTTAGCCATTATGTTATAACTTGAAGTAACTTAAGTATTTAACTCTTTAATGAGCAAAACTTTCACCTGCAGTTTGGAAAGTATATCCGGGGCTATATTTGACTAGATTTCTATTCTGACACAGCCATGTTCTTGCTTTTGATGTCCCACTGAATGTTGCACTAAGTAAATTTTTCTGCTTAATTCGTTTTTCCAATGAATAATCTATAATGAGCATTTCTGAAGTTTCTCAGAAAAAAGCACAATTAAGAATCTGTCATTATCACCTTTTTTACAGTAAAATTTACTTTATAAGCCACAACTTCACTGTTTACAGTTACACAGTGACAGAAAAAAAGCTTATGTATCTTTTGCTTTTATCTAAGATAGCAATGAACACAGAGCGAGGTCATAAGCACTTTGCATCAAAGTAATGGCATGCATTCACTTAAAAGGATCATAGTGAGCATTCTACTGACACTTGCAGTTCTAAGAGACAAGCGGGCTTAAAAATAAAAAATTAAGAATGACACTCAACTCTGCTCACTTGGAAGTCTCAGAGGGCTGATCAAATCCGCCCTATAGATGGGAAGTTTGTTTTTTATAATTAACATACGTAGGAAAATTATGAGGAAGAAAAATGTTCAGTTAACTTGATTATTTTTTTTTCCTGTCCAATGGTAACTGCCATAAGAATTACACATTATTCAATTTTATTGGCTATGTCCTCTGGACATTGACTTAAGCAGAGTTGATTGTATATCGTATGCAGGCAATGGTGGAGATCAATTGCCACAAACATGTATTTATACTATCATCGTCCTCAAAGATCAAATACCAGTTTTCTTCTATTTCCCCCCCCTTTTTTTTCTCTTTAAACTAGCAGAACACAAGTGCTGAACCCACCAGTCTTGTTTCGTTATGACTTTTTTAGATCCATAAGCTCAATGTTGGTTGTTTTAAGTTCAAGAACATTCTACACAGCATTGTATGTATGATGAAGTGGATTAAATTATATCTCTTTAAAAAAAAAGTTTTACTCTAGAGATTTCATGAAATTAATGACTTTGGCTTTTTATTTTCTCTGACAGCGAGTGATGCCTAGCTGTTTCTTCATCCTAATGCGTCTGTTTTGTCGAGTAGATGGTGTTCTAATACGTGTCAATGACACAAGAATATACCATGAGGTATGGGAAAGCTAAATAGTTTGTGACCTACATAAACTTTGATATATTTCAAGGACATTCTGAGAAGTCATTAATCGAACAGATAATATTAAATAGGTTTTATTTCCCATATCTATGAATCTAATATCATTACTAAGATTTGTCTTACATTATCCTTTCCAATGAAAAAAAATAATACTTCAGTCTTGTGCAAATTGCCATATGTTCAGATTTGAGGCTTAATTGTTATAGTCTGTCCTTTTTTAGATTTTGATGCAGTGTTGTGTGTATATCTCAGATCGTTGGTGAGAACATTTAAATTAAAAAATGTTTTTTTTTGAAAGCCTATTGTGAATGTATCAAGCCTTCTCTGCCTATATCTGCATCAAGTACCTATTTTTTATTACTCTTGTGAAACTCTCTCTACTGATATCTACCTACAATTTACAAAATACATTTTTAATACCCTCAGATCTTTAACTTTTTACCCCAGTTGACAATTAGGCGTCTGACAGCAAGATTTAGAATTGATTTTATCCAAATATTATGTCATTTTCTATAGCTATAAGATAACAATAGAAAACTGTTGTAACCAAAAAAATAAATTAATAAAACCAACCAACTTCCAACACTATAGAACCACATTAAACAGCAATAAGGATGATGTGAACTTTTGGAATAAAGATAGGTTTTAAAATCTCCGTTTATCTCTCTATTTGGCCCCCTATATTTTATATTTTGAAATGATGTGAAAAGAAGTCAGTTTTTTCAGTACCAACAAGAGCAGAACAATCTACAACTTTACATGAAAAGATTGAGAAAGAGCTCTTTCGTCTTCAAACATCTTAAACCTGCAGACAGGCTGCACTAATTATAGAAGCTTTCAACTCACATCTCCACTCTCTACGTCTATATAAATAACGTACATTATTAACATCATTCAGTTAGTTATCTGGTATTGTTGGTGCTTTTTTTTTGTTTTGTGTTTTAAATTTTCTCTTCAAGAATTATTTTTCACAATATGCTAATCTGTATTGTTCCACAGGCTGGCGAAAATTACATGCTGAGAGAATTTTCCAGCCGGGAGGAAAAGACAAGCAACATTCCAGTGAGTTTTTATACTCAAAATTGGATGTAAAGTACAAATTGATCTATTGAATAGCATTCATCAAATATATTGATTGAGTAGAATATTGATCACAGAAAGCTTAACAGGTATTTCAATGTATTCTCAATTAGACTTCAGATTTTAGACCTTTCAACCCTGAGCTCTGAGCATGTGTGTTTCCTATTTTCACCTCATTTTTGTATCAAATTCAATTTCCAGACGGCTGCACACACAGATCCAAATGAAGTATCCAGATACTTGCAGCTTATCGGACAGTCATGGGAGCGCCTTGAATTTCACCAAGAAACATCAAATTCTTGATGGCCAACTAAAATTTTATCCTCCATCTTGCTTGATGAAAATGCAGCAGCTGCTTATGAGGTCATTGTCAAAATTGTATCGGCTATGTTTGTTGAATAAGTTGACATGGGGAAAAGAAAAGTTTAGAGAATGGGGGAGGAAGAGCGAATGAGATAAAGGACAGAAATCAGAGAAGCGAGGGGGAGGCAAGCAGACAGATGCAAAGGCCTCGAGATAGAAAGAAAAAAGAGGAGATTGTAATAGTACCAGAGGCATCCAAGCTTTGGTAGAAACTGAACCTTTGATGAATGTTGAGAGAGAAAGAGGAAGAAAGGAAGGGAGAGAGTGAGTGTAAGTGTGTTGTACGTTATGAAAGAGATCAATTGTAGTAATTTGACTATATTGTTCTTGTGACATAGAGACTAAGAGAGTATTTTCACATGCCTCTCACAGAAACCGGTTGTATGCCTAACTGAAAAGATGATCTATGTTTTGATTTGTACATACTTGATTACTGGTTTTTCTTAACATGAAATATATAAATAAATGATTGTTTCTCTACATTTTTTCCCCATATTTTACTGCTTTCACAAAACCAAACAAAAATACAGCAAGCTTTAACTTTAATATCATGAAAATATGAAAAATTAAAAAAAAAAATACATGGAATTGAAACAAGTTGTCATTTTACTAAATACTGTTCAGTTAGGATATTTGAAAGAATCTAAACCAAGTTTAAGTTTAAATTATCCCTGTGAGAGGACAACTTTGCTTTGTCCATGTTTAGCAAAAGCCTCACCTTCTTTGGAGAAAAGCACCTGTTAGTATTGTACAAAGGAATAGGGGAAAGCTAAAGGCTAAAATGATTTTAAACTTAGGTTAAGACAACGACACTTCTTGAACCTGGAACAGAGTTAATGTCAACAAAGCCCAAGAGGAAAATACAGGTAGGCAAGTAGCTCACACAAGGTGGCGACAGAGTTACGTTAAATAACAAAGCCAAATTTTCTGAAAGGGATTATTGTCAAGTGGAACCCCTGAATAAAGACTTGGAAAAATGTTCCTAGCAACAGTTCTGATAAGAGGGGGGTCTTAGTCCAGGAGTTACCCATATTAAATAAGCGGACAGCAACAAATTTAAAGTCTCATTAGAGGGTAGTCTTTATCGAGGGGTTCCACCGTAGTGTAAAAAAGGCAAGAAAATTCTCATGGCCCCTAAAAAGTATGTGCGTTGTCCGTCATTAGTACTGCTACTCACAAACATTACTGTCAAGTCAAAATCTAAGATAGACACACACAAAAAAATCACTGGATTAAGAAAAAGCCACATACAAAAGAACTACTTTCCTAACAACTTTGAACTAAACAGATATGTTTGTTTCTTATATGATCCAATGATCTGTTTATGAATTTATAATTGAAAATTTATCAATGGCCAGAAAAGCATGACTCTGGAAAGCAAACTTTGATACTTTTTACAAGTCTTTTTTCTAGACTTTCCTTCTCTTTTTTTAGCTGAAAAATGAACAAAAAGTCGGAGTTCCTGCAAAAATTAGACAACTCATGTGCCTGAAAATAAACCCTTTCCACTGTATTCAAATTGTCCCTATAAAAAATGTTATGCTCCTTGATTATAAAATAGAAAGAGCCAAACCCACCTAAAAACTAATTTAATAAACTAGGTCTGGTTTATAACAAGTACATTCTTTCAGCAGCCTTGCAGGTTAAGACAATAAATGCGCAATACATTGACACACAAATCACCCACATCTTGTGGGTACAAGTATGAAGCCAAGAAAAAAAAAATTTATATTGATTTTAAAATCAGTTTTTATTCAACCACAGCATCGTCTGTGCTGCTGTAGAGCATGAAGTGAAAGAAGTTTTACAAGAAATAGATACATTCCTCTTTCACTCTACACCAAAGAAAAAAATTATAATATCCTGGTTGCATTGCTATGCAAATCATGATAGGTAGGAATGAGTTTTAAATCCTGATGATTTTTACCAGCATAGCCTAGTAGTACATGTACTAACAATGACTGTGTAAGGTTATGCAAAAACAAAATATAAAATTTTAGCCTTAAACAATAAATTTTACAAAACCATGATATCTGATACCCGGTTTACTTAATTTGAATGAAAGAAATATTTTGGTTGAATTTGAAAGGCAGTGTCTTAAAATATTTTTCTTTTTACTCTCTCACATTGATTTGCTACATTTAAAATGTACTCTATGAAAAATAATGTTTAATCTAAAAATTTGTTGCAATCATTCCATAAATGAGCATTTTATCGCCTTAACATTCTCCTGTGAAGTAATAAAACCTATAAAAAATTTTGCTGTAACGAAAAGCCAATGAACAAAACTAACCAACTTCATTATTATTAGGTAAAAATAATTAACCTGATTTCTAAGGTGCAGTCTCCTTAAACATTCATCTCAAAGCATTGTTACACTTTGAAAGCTCATCCATGCTTATCTCTGCATAATTAAGCTGACTGACACAAGGGACCTCATCAGTTAATACCATAAATTTAATGTATGATATCAAATAAAACAACCGTTATAAAACTTCTACATCTGTTTTGTAAATGGAATGTCTATTTTAAAAAGTCATTTAAAAAGCCACTAGCCCAAATATATTTATAATAGTTAATAACAAAAAAATAATCATTTAAATTTGAGATCTTCACTGGAATGAACTTAGGGTACACCAATTTTGAAACTCAAAGAAGTTCAGCTTGTGTTCAATTACCATAGATCTTTACAAAAAAAAAGCTACCATACTAAAAAATGTGCCAATCAATAATAGTTTATTATTGATACGAAAATATGTAAAATGATTCTATCACAAATAAAGTGTCATTAACACTTGATAAAAAGAGCTCACAATCACAGAGTACCCAAAATGTTCATATTTCAATGAATTTAACTTGAAAAAAAACAAAAAACAACAAAATAGCAAATTCTAAGATAAAGCAGAAAGTGATGAGCAAAAACATTGGGCAACACAAAAGTTGTACACGGAAAAATAAATTT
Organism: Elysia marginata; assembly: GCA_019649035.1. Lineage (NCBI taxonomy): Eukaryota > Metazoa > Mollusca > Gastropoda > Plakobranchidae > Elysia > Elysia marginata. Next base: position 203,244 of record BMAT01008276.1, on the reverse strand, counting down.
TAAAAAGCAATGAAGGGATCCCAAGCAAGTAGGCCAATTTATAAGGAAATGAATAAATAACTGTTGGAATTGTTCTATTTGGCAACAAAAATAAATAATCACGAAGCGATGTTGCTCTTCTCCACCTTATTAAATGTACATCAAAGATATTTTTATTAAAAATGCACAGTAACACACACTGGTTGTATGGTGCTCAAGTACACAAAATGCATATTTTATAAACTAAATTTCTATCTTGCCAAACAAAATCCCACCCCTAGTTATAGCATTTCTGACGAAAATGAGATGGCAGGCTGCTTAGAACCTTAAAAAGTCCCTAAAACACAACAAACCATCGTTTGCAAAGGCAAGGAAGCATGATCATAAAGAAGCAACTCTCTTTGCTAAACAGCAAATAAGTAAATATCTCCTTTTGGATTTTCTAGCTCACAATTTAGATAAAGGTAAACATCGACTGAGGTACATTTATGCAATGCACACAGCATGACTCCATTGTGTTAAACACCATCTATAAATATTTCAAGAGTATTGTATTTTAAAAACAAATTAAACAAGAAGAAAGACTCTTGTAAAGGAAGGACAGGAAATCCCCTCAAAGAAAACTCCTATGAAGCAAACCCATAATTTCTATATCCTTTCAAAACAAACCTTTTTTGCAGCAAGATATATTCATTTGAATTTTGCTTTTGGTACATAATATTAATGAAACGTATGAATGAGTTTCTCTTACATCATCAGCAAAGGAAAAAAACTGCCGCTGTCCTTAACCTTATTCACCTAACTCAAATTTAATAAATTTTGAAATGGAAATAAGTTTATACATCATACATAACTATTTTTAAACAATTAATACACACAAAACTTTTTCATTCCGTCACCTGGCAGAAAGACACTAAATAAGTATTTCGTTCGAAGTGAAATAAAAAATACAAAAAAAATAGTTTTGAAATGATTAAAAATTTTAGCCACAAATTATATAATGATAACTTTCTATTTTTTTTTAAACCTGATATCTAGACTTGGATATGAAAAAATAAGCCAAAGCCATTGCACAAAATTAACATATTTTGTTCCTCTTACTTTTTTGTAGCAAAATTGAATATTAATTTGTAGCACCAGAACTGTTATAACATAAAATACCCTGGAACATACAATGTTCAAATTGAGAAAAACTTTAAAACAAAAAAAGAATAAAACAAAACAAGACACAGAGTGCACTGATCTATTTGAAGATATTGGTACAGCATCATTAATATCAATACAAATGAATTTGGACAAGCACTTCCTTTGCCCAGAATAGAAAAAAAAATTATGAATTGCAGTGATATTTTCGCCATGAAATCAATGAACAAAGAGACATGTTGACAAGTATGACTTTGAGACCATGACATATTTTGGCTAAAAAATAATTTAGGACAAATAGAGCGATGGTTAATTTTACCATGATACTTAGGTTTATGTTTTCTTTGCATTCAGCTGCAAAGTACATGTGAATGTTAGGATTTCAAAATCAGTTACACCAACACAAAATAAAAAGATAAAAAAAAACTGCAGCAAAATGTTCGAAATGCTATGAACGTAAAAAAAAATGATGACACTTCAATAACCAACATTCATGACTAATGCTTAAGTAAGTATAAAACTAAGCCTAAATATCATTGAAGTTTATTTTGTCATCATATCAATGCAAAAAACAGGGATAAAAATGAAAATCATAAACACATATATATATAGAGCATAATGAGTTAACCATGGTACCAATGCAAGGGAAATCATGGGCTTAAATTTTGCCCAGTACAAAGTGAGATTTCTCTCCTTGTCACTATACAAAAGAAAACAATAGGGAAAAAAATATTAGAACTTGTGAAATGAAAGACTTATTAAACACAACAAACTTGGCCCCGATGAACAAACAAGATGATGAAACTTTGCTCTAGTAGTTGTAAAAACGTTAATATAAGGTAGAAACTACTTATACCTTATTTGTTTCATTGCGCAACAAATACTTGACTGACTAGCTCTTCATCGACTGCCAGTAGTGTAAATACTACTAGAACTCAAACCTAATATTCTACACACATGAAATTTATAGAAAACTAAGATGATGTGTGAAAACGTCATCCTTGTTAACATTCTAATATCACTAAAACAAATTATGAGTAGATAACCAAATGCTACCTGTGAAATACTTATGTGAGTAGTCTAAAGACAGATTTGGTGTTAAAGGATTAGATTATCAGACATCAATTATGATGCATGCTGTATTTGATCAGCACCCTGCTATTATAGTTTTCAACTGTTCATGTGAAAAATTAAAAATATGCTGTTTAACTCTAAAAGAACATTAAAACAATTAAAACGGCTGGAAAACGTTGAAAAAAAGTTCACTGACTGTAATAACTTATGATTGTGATAGGGCAAATGGCAATAACAGTGTGCAAATATGGATCAACAGTGACCCCCTTAATACTTATAATTGTGATATAAATAATGGAATGATGGAAAAATAAAATTCTAAACTAGAAAATAGTCTATCTCAATGATGGCAATAAAAGTTGAATGCTTAAAATGACAATGCACTGAGTTTTTCACTTTAAAAAAATCATGAACAAATAAACACGGATACTTTTCATACAGTTACTGAGCATCCAAAGTACATCCTTTGCCTGGATGATTTGAAGACACAAAACATAAGGTGGGAGATGTGAACACAATCTGCAGTTTAGGTTGCAATGATAAAGCATTGTCATTAAAGAAAAGGTACCCAAGTCAAATGAATGCAATAATATTAAAAGTACTATACTGATATTTCCTTTTTGATATGAGCACCTCAATCTGTTTCCACAACTACCAGTAAATTTGTGACAAAAAAAATTGTAAAAAACACAACATGGAATGAATATTTGAAAAGAGTATATAAAAAAAAAATAAAGTTCACAACGCTAAATTGAAAAAAATGTCTTTAACATCTTTGATTAGTTAAATACATATAGTTGAATGTTTGAAGAAGGTCCTTACAATTTTTTTATAGTGCCTTCTAAATTTTGACAGCAACATGTCTTAGATGAAAAATATGATCTTTTCATTTATGTCATGAGTTTTCAGAGCAAAGCCTTGAGTTGAATACTTAAAGCTGGGTCTAAAATATGACCAAATGAAGGAGAATCTGAGCTGACTAAAATGTAATACTTGATACATTACAAAAGAGGACAAAGAGGGCTTAGCTAGAGATTCATTCATTTCAATCTCACCAAGAAAAAAATATGAATCAGTGAATGATGATTTTTTAAACACACTGCTGGCTTTGGCCTTTATGACAGTGTGAACAATAGGACCGTTCTGTGTATAATTATAACAAACAATAAAGCAACAACTGTCTAATTATAAATCAAACAGAAATGTTGTTCAGATATTCAGGCTTGGCTCGCGTGTTACATTTAAAAAATATTTTTGTATAGTTTCAAGCTATAATTGTCAATTTAAAGGAATGTATAAATCTTTGCTACCTTCTAAGGCTTTCCAGATTCCTAAAATTGAGAATTCCTGTGCATATGAAAAAGAAAAGAACAAAAAGATATCACTAGATACTCATTTCAATATATGTCTACTATTTTTAAGGAGAGGTTGTAAAAAATTTCATGGTCCTATGACCATCGCTATTCTTGCAAAATGCAGAAATTGTAAATCATAAAAAAATGAAGGTATTATACCACTTTTCTTTACTTGTGCATGTTGGCTTATATAATTAAGAGAAAAATTATGCTCACCACAGATATAAAATAAGGTTCATATTATGGACAGTTTTAATTATCAGCATAAATGCCATTTAATAATTTAAGACAACTGATGGAATTCTGTAACATAGAAATGCCACAGTTCTTTTTTTGATGGAGACAGCTTTAGTTCAACTCAAATCATCTCAAAATTTTGAAGAGATCAACACTTCCAATATAAATGATTAAGGCAAAACAAAACACCTATCTTCTAATCAAATGAGACAAAAGCAACCAACAAAAATCTTCCAACATACATATTATTGTGGTGTTTCTCATGTTCCAACCTCCCAAACCATTCAAACAACATCCTGAGTCTTGATCATTTTGTATAAGGACATAAAATTGTTCTTGTCCTTAGTAGGTCAGAAAACAGCCAGGCTTTCTCTATAGGTGGCGCAGATGCAGATGCTCTGAATACAAAGCATTCTTATCTTCTTGGGCTCAAAAGGACATCTCCCACAAAATCGACTGACAAAATGATATGTAAAAAAAGTTTTTAAAAAAACAACAACAAAGGTTTGCTTGAAACTTCCATTTCCTAACAATATCTCATAACACTGTTGGTGAAATGGGTCATGATGTAACTTTCAATACCATAATTTCTGACCAAACCTTATGATTGGTGACCTATTAAACTATTACAGAGTAGCAGGTGGTTAGAATTTGACAAAACCCATTCCTTCACATATCTGAAAACTGTATGATAGACAAGATAACAAGAAACAACAAAAATTGACCATAAAAATTTCCTCTTGCAACGCACAAGATGAACTATTTTCAATCAGGGAGCAATATCGCGACACCTTAGTCCACTTCAAACAGATATTATACACTGTGATGGAACTAGATGCAGCGGCCTCTACTACACATTAGAGGTGAGTTTAGACATTGCGCGGATCAGAGCTTGGTTTTCCTCCTGTAATTTGAGGTTGTCTTCATCCAGCCCATCGCATTCCTGAAAAGAGATTGAGAGCAGAGTAATGAGTGGTAAGATTAGTATTATCAAAAAGCAGCAGAAATTCAATTAATTAGACCTTGATCATCAAATGTCAAGGCACCTAAGTGTATAGAAGGGTTAAAATACATTTGAAAAACATTTTTATTATTAGCAATTTTGGACTCCTAGAGAAACTTTCGACTCTATATGTCACTGTTTGATGTTGCTCTTAGTTGTTTTTCTTTATCCACAATCACATTGACAAAAAAAACTTAAGGAATTGAAGGAAAAAAAAGGATATTATACCTACTATAATAAATTACAGCTGCTGCTTAAAGACATACTGTAAATAAACATCTAACATAAGATACATCAATTCAGCACATTTGAATTTGCATAAAATCAAATACTTGTAGTCCTTTATACTGTTGAAAGCTTATAATGCTCACGTAATAATGCCCCTTCCCACATTTCCTACTGATTCTGTTTTTAAAAATTCTAATTCAAAACTTCTAAAAGCAACATGATAAAAAAGTCAGCATACAAGGACTTTTGCAAGATCTTTGAAATTTTTTTGCGGGAAAAAAGATAGATGTACAACACAAATGATAAAGATGCAGCTTCCAACTTCACAATGTCAATATGTATTGCAAGGAACAAAAAAGGGAATTATTGGCTCTCTTTGCAGTAGAAAATAAAAGGTGTTTAGTTTGGTCTAACTGCAGCCCCAAATTCCTCATTCTTCAGCAATCTGACTTGAGCATAAAAAAATTATGAACAAAAATTACTTTTTTTACACCTGGAATTTAGGGCCTATATCAATGTGCAACCTTTTGGTGTATTTTGTTTGTAAATTTTATATCCTATAAAAATTCATACATCAGTATACTTGGTGCGTCATTATGTAAACACTGATTTTTTATCCCTACTATTGTTGTATAATGAACAATGGTCACGTGCAAATGGGATGGATAAATAATAAAATCTGACTAAAGCCACACATTCTTGAATCTCAGCATTACCATGCACCAAGAGTAATAAAATTTTTTAAAAAACATAACAAAAAAATCTAACATGCTTAAGACTGCATGGCAAAGAGATAAAGAAATTCAACAAAGACAACAACAAACAACATAAAATCTAAAAATTGTTTGAACTAAAAAAAATGCACACACCAGCCTTGACATGTTACATGCCATGTATTTAGATTAAGGCAAAGATTTTATCAGAAAAGGGAAAATGATTAGCACTGCACGTCAATAATTTGTTATTGAAAAAATGTTTGCTTGTTTCGCTTTTATCTAACGCATTAAAACTAAGAATCTGCATTTCATTTACCTTGATAACCATCAACTTCATTAGAATGAATCAATAAGCCATTGCAAACTTTTTGCAAAGTAGTTCTCAACTTAGCCTATAAATTGTTTAAGACAAGAAATGTTGAGAAAATATTTATCTCACACATATATATTCCATTGAACACATATACAAATAAGAGGCCCTGGATATGTTTGTGGGTGATGCAAAAGTACACCCCCCAAAAAAACTAGAGGGAAACATAATCTGTACACAATCTAAACATTGGCTTATCAATTGTGGCTCAGCATTATAATACTCCAAGTCATAGCTTGTGGTATTTTTTTATGAGCCGATGAAACAGAGGTTCAGAATAAACTGCAGTTTTCCAATAAAAGATAACATAAACATCAAGTAATTTGGGGCAGCAAAAACATCTAACTGTAACAACATCAAGCTTACGTATTATTTACTCCTCTGGAATAGCGTTTGGAAATAAAAAGTTTTGCGAAGTCAATACATAAAACTGACAAATATTCTCCGGTAAAATATATTCAGTGGAGTTTCGTCTCTTAATTAAATTTAAGCAGCTTAAAAATAATGGGTCTTATAGTTTTTCAATGATCTAAGAAGAGCCTTGATAACTGAAGGTATATTTTGTAATGGTGCAACCTAGTTTCACAGCCTCCTTGTAATAATCAATTGCATGGGTGGAACCAGAGAGTGAAAAAAAAACCTGAACTATTTTGCTTTCAGAAATCATCAGAAGTGGAAATAGACACAAATGCAATAAAAAAAAACAACACAAAAAACCCATGAAATCAGGTAAAACCTGAGCCAATTCCACCACTGCAATTGCTTTTGTTTTGCATGATTGACCAAAGGTCCACTCTCCCAAAATTTGGAGAGGAACCACTTCATTAATGAAGCTTTATATCGATGGCAGACACATCCAACCTCTGATGTTAATATAGATAAAGAAGACACATCAGAGGTTTGATGTGCCTGCCATCAATATATATATATATACTATGATTGCAGTCATTTTGCTATCTCCATATGTCATCGTATTGCAATAATACAAGAACTGCATTTACTTGCAAGTCTTTTTGCCACCTCCGTGACAAAAAAAAAAACCAAAAGAGTAGTGCCCATGGCATTTATAAGGCAGCAAAATATAGATCCACAAGTAGAATCAAAAAGTGGGCATGTTAGAAACATGTATGTAAACTGTCATGTGAACTTGCACCATGTGCAGGAAGTTTAGGGGGTGTAAAACTGATTCAAGAACCTTATCCCATGTGCAACACAATACATTATAGATCTTTATGTCCCCAAGTTACGACAAAGATTTTTTTCACAACATTATCTCCTACAATTAGCTAGAAAATTTTAATCTGAATAAAATTTCAAAACACGAAATACTGACCGAATTGAGAAGCTCAATGGCCTTCTCCAGCTCTGCAATTTTCTTGTCTTTTTCGTCCAATTGTTGCTGTAGGCGTTTGTTGTCCTCACGTTCTTTTTCTAGTTGCTACAAAGGAAATTTAAATGAACAGTATGTAAGTGTTGATTCCCAAAAAAGGCCCTGAACCTAGGCCTCTATACTCAAAAGGCCTGTCAGTCAAAATGTAAACAAACGCGTGCATGAGAGTTCTAATGATCTATCTCTTTTAATTTCTTTGTATAGTTAGGGCTCATGAGAACTCAACAAGTGCTTTGCTGTTCTGGGCCGGTCCAAAACAAAGTTACATACAAAATATAGGGAATTATGATATCTACTCATGTTGGAGTACTCGGCCTGTCCTACGACGGCCTACCCTGAACTGATACAGCAGGATATTGCAGCTGTAATGTGCCATAATGAACTTTTTTCCAAGGACACCAGTACCTATAATCCTATTCAAACAAGCAATCTTGTATGATTCTAACCTCTGTGCCATGCTTTTTTTTACGCTTTGTCAGATTTAGACTAATCAGGGTGATTGAGGGAATTTGATCTGCAAATATTTGATTGCTTTGCTCATTAATGAAATTAAGATAAAAAAATTCATATTTTTTGACAAGATTTAGACTATCTTGATATGACCTTTTCCCCTCTCCAGCCTCAGGAAAAGTAGGAAAAAAGCAAAAAAAAACAATGCAGTTCTGGTCATTTGAACCACAGGGGAACAAAATTTGACCAATTTTCAATTTCATTGAATTTGCAGTATTCATTACAAAAAAAAAGATTAGAAATCTGAATCAATATAATTCAAATAAGATAGTTATTTGAATCATCCAGCTTCAATTTTATATAAACTCAACTTTACAACATTGTAAAACATTAGAACAAAGGATGCCAAACATTTCTCTTTGAATAGATCTATTCCTTTCACTAAGATTTTAGTGTCATTATTCAGTCTCAAAACTGAAGATTCAACACTAAAGAGCCAGGAACAAAATTTTAATATGCTTTTAGAAATGCGATTTACTTTACTTTAATTTGAGTGATGCATAATGATTTTTTTCTTTTTTTTCATACCCTTTCGAATTTAAAGATTCTTAAGTGGAAGTTACTGTATAATAAATACATTATATTGCCTTGGATAAGCGATTTACCCTAACTTTTCCCAGTCCAGTCATCTGTAAAAAGGGTACCCAGCTACAGGCAATGCAAGAATGTATGATGCGCCTGCAACACCCTGCATAGGGTAAAAAAGGCTCTCAAATGTATTGGTCTGCTGGGGCATTTGTGGCGCTGCTCTTGTGGTGACAAAGTTATGCTGAGTAATAAAGCCAAATTTCCCAAAAACGACTAAAATTGTGTAATAAAATTAAATAAATAAACACATACATGTAATAAAAAAATAATTATGCTTTTAAGTTATGATGTAAGAAATGGTTTACCTTTTCCATCTGTGATAGTGCCTCACTGCTCTGCTGCTGCTGTGTGGAGTGAATGGTAGCAGCTGATGCACCATAGGGCCTTGGTGACTGGTAGTTGGCCATCCTTGTGTGTATAGAGGACATTCCTCCTTCCCTTTCCCTCATGCGTGAAGCTGTAGTGAGATAACTACTGCTGGAATGAGAGGATTTTCCTGTACCACTCGTTGCACTGCCATCGCGAAACACTGAAAAGCCCAGTGGCCTTGAATGGATGCTTCCAGATGATGAGCCAGAGGATGAAACTGTGGATGGGGCCTGGGGTTCCTGCCCCAGAGTTGCTGTAGTGGTTGTCACTGTGCCAGAGGAGGCTGCACCCTGCTGAGTTGCTGAACCAAAGCGCCTGGGAGAGTCTGGGGATGGCTGAGGAGCAGATGAGCCAAAGCCTTGTCTCGGGGAGCCGGGCAAACCAGAGGAGTTTACATCCGGGTAGTCCCGCCACCGTGACAACACAGAAGACGAGGACGAGGTGGACGGTGTGTTGGTCCTTGACGAGGAGTCAGCATCGCTGGAACCGTTGTTGCTTGTGTTGGTATTAATGTTGTTAGCTGCGCTGAACTTCATGGCTCGATTTGTCTCGGGGGAATATTTGAGAGGAAAAGAAGAGCCACCTGACACTTTCTCAGGGAGGCATGATGAACCTATGCCTTTACCGCTAGCAATCCCTGAGGCTTGGTGGTGATGATGGAGCACTGAGCGTCCTGTGGTGTATGTCGACGGCATCTCTGATGACTCTGAGCGCCCAATCATTGATAAATTGGTTTCTGAATGACTCACTGTACTATCATAGTCCTGATTGTCCTCAAGATCAGCCTCCAGGTCTGAGGGGCTATAAGAATGCACAGAACAAAAATTGCTTGATAAAATAATATTTTGGTCATTTTTCAGCCTTATGCAGAAACTATGAATGGACATTCTAAGAAGATTGACACGCCTTCAACATTTCTAAAATAATTTTATTAAATGAAAGTATTAGTAAATCGTTTTTTCAATGCTCTGAGAGATACCTCAGTNNNNCCCCCCATACACACACACCTTTCTCTTTTCATTATTTTAACTTGAATGTTTATCAATTTTCACTTGGGTTGTACAATTTACTTTCCACTTTTTTTCTTTTTGTTGTTATACTTCTTTTTGTGGTTTGACATTTTACTAACAGTAACACATTACTGGTTTGCCTGATAAAAGCTCATAATTTACAAGGAAAAAATAAGAGATAAGAGAGAGACATACAGACAGTCAGAGAGAGGCAGAAAGACAGAGAGATAGAGATAGAGGGAGAGGGGGGGAGAGAGAAGAGAAGGACATGATAGAGGGGAAGGGAGAGGTGTTTGGCGGAATCGAGAGAGAGAGAGAGAGAGAGAGGGAGGGAGGACATGATAGAGGGAGAGGTGTTTGGCGGAACCGAGGGAGAGAGGGAGAGAGAGAGAGAGCTGCATGAGCACAATTACCTCTTGTTGCGTCTCTGGTGTGAATAGGTGGTGGTGGATCTCCCCTAAAAGGAAAAAAAATTAAGATAACATAAGATAGCTTTATTCGTCCAATAGGTAATATGTTTTTGCAGTTGAATTCAATGGCATTAATAATAATATTACAGACTGATATTTAAGAATTAAAACAAAAGACGAACAAAACACACACAGCCAAAAACTCTCCATCTCTTTCTCCTTTTCAAGTTTAAGTATAATTCAGTGCATGAAGATAAGTTACCAGAAAATAATTATATACTAGCCTCTAGTGAGTGTTATATCTAGATAACTGCATGGAATCAAGATAACTATTACCGCTTAAGGGTGCTTAAGGTTTATCTTTTGATCGAGCCTATAACTATACATACTATTTAACACTGTAACTGTAAGTGACAGGTTTAGCTTTATTAACAAATAAACCTTTCATGATATAGACATTACTTTTAAGCGCTATGTCTCCCCTCCCCCCCTCTTTTCCACACTATGCATACTTTGAAGGAACCAAAGACCCATGTTTCGTCGAGATATATATATATACAAAAGAATCGTGAGTCAGGACGCCAGCACGTGTATTGTCAAAGGCTCACGGATAAAGAGGAAAGACCGCGCTTGCTCACTACACCATTTGAATGGTTAGTGCAGCTGTTGGCGTTTTAGGTCTCTGAATCTAGTCTGTTTCACGATCGCGAGAATGGGGCTGATTTTTGGGACGAATTTTAAACAACTAAAAAGGGGTGCAGGGGATGGGGGAGACAGAGATACAAACATTTATAAATTATAGCTTCACCGGTTTTCTAACTTCGTTTGTTGAATTCTATAATAAAATCTAAGTTTAATAGGTTAGATCTAGATCTATAATCTAGATTAAGTTTCTAAAACATGACTTTGATCTATAAATCAATTCAAGTAATATCGATTTAGAGCTATATCTAGAAGATATTTTGATCTAGAGCCTGGACCAGGTCAAGATCTAGCTTTTGGTTTTGGGCGCCATTCTTATTCTATTCATTATGGGACTAGGTTTCATTTTTTTTTTCGTTTTAGCTTTAGACCCTCCAGCTTCTGCTTATCAAGTTTTCTTCCATTTTTTTTTCAAAGGTGGGGGTCCTTTTCAGACCATGGCCATGGAAAACGAGCGGTCCAAGCTACAGGTTGTAGATTTAGATGACAAACGGAGAGCAGAAGACGATCAACTTTCAAATTTTTGACTTGTGAACTTCTGCATATGAAAACATTTGGGCAAGTTCCAAGGCCTTGGTCTTAGTCTACATTCTATCCGAGACTAGGGAAGACTCCAGCGCAAGAAAGTTACGGAGAGTGAGAAAAAGTTACGGACACGCCGATTACCAGGACACGCCATGTTTACTACATACCAAAATTTTCACCAGTTCTCTGTAAATTTTACACCGCTCTCGACCCGTGAATTTTTCACATTCCTCTAGCGTACCGGAGCCCTGGCATTTCAATAAAGGGTCTAAATAGGCTAACATTGCATCGGCACGCCTGGCACGTGTCCACTTAAATTTGTAACACTACACGGAGTGTTTACAGAAACGGAGATTGGCCCCAGTACTGCAACAAAGGAGATTCTCAGATCAAAGTGAAAATTTTAAAGAATTTGAACCAAAACGTACTACAAGTACCGTAACTATGTTTTATATCTTTAAGTTTGATATTTAATTTCCTGGCTCAAACCAAACTGTTGTAAAGCGTAAGGATCTTTCGGTATTCAACTTTCGAATCATGAGGTTCCGTGATGCGCAATTTTGGCGTAGTAAGATCGTCAACTGACTTGCCACCCCTAAAACAGTAAAGAAAAAATATCCGTACTCAAGGCTCCTGCATGACCATGTACCAGTACTCGTAAACCCTGGCGGTAGAGTAAAAGAACTAGCACTCACATTTTAATGTGGCCATCGTAATTCAAATTGTTAAAAAAAAAAAGTAAAAAATTGTACAACAGTTAAAAAATACCATGCTTCATGTAATAGTACATGACTCTCCCTGTAAAGGATTTTGGTAAATGTATTCAAAACATGATTTTCAGATTATTAAAAAATGGCAAAAACTGGGAAATTATATTTGAAGTTTGGTTCAAGCAGTAAAAAATCAGTATTTTGTAATAAAAATCAGAAAATTAGTATTGTCTAATATTCTGTCCAAAAAATCAGTATAATACTGATAGTGATTTGGTCTGTATAAATGGCAGGACTGCCGATAAGTGTCAGGCAACAGGTAATGAAAGGTCGAATTCTTCAGAGTGTTGTTTGCAACAGTTGCTCCCTAGGGACTTTCAAATGCGTATTGGTTGGAAATAGCCTGCAGGCAAACTTAAGCACTGCAATGGATTTGTCGCCTAGTATAATTATAAAAATAGGTTAGTAAGGATATTTCTAACTCCGAGGTAACAAAATTTACACTCAAATTATCTTTTAAAAAAAACGGCCTGTTTATCAGTATACAATTCAAAACAAGCATAAAAATCCGAAATCTGAATCCACTTCTAATTATGCAAGTATTCGAATATCTAGGTTCGAATTATGTGAACTAGACTATAGAACAATGCTTGAACACAATTGCAGGCTCATTAGACTTCGTAAGACATAGCAGGTTATTTCACCTAGCTTTGGTAAAAAGTCTAACAGTAAGACTTGTCAGATGCGCTCTAATGTAATTAATAAATTGCCGATTCTGTGCTACTTGGCTGCTAAAAAAGAAAACAAGAATAAAAAACAAAAACAAAACAAAAACAAATGCACCCAGTGATGAGAGACACGGATTCTCCAATAGGCTGCCAAAAATAAAAAAAGAAGGGTGATTCATTCATTTTTTTTTCAATATCCCTAGCTCTGTCTATAAATTTGAAATGAAAAGGACTAAAACGTGAAGTTAAAAGTCTGCTTATGTTGCAGCTGTTTTTCAAGTACACAGTTAAAGTTAATGATTCCCCAAACCTCTACAAGAGTTTACACTATAATAGATGAACATTGCAATTTAGGCTTACCTTCTATGCAGAACGCAAATTAATAATTTAAACGATTGCTTTGCATTGAAATAAAAACTGGAAAATGCAGTTGGG
>BMAT01008276.1:121029-139159 GCA_019649035.1 Elysia marginata | reverse complement strand
CCCCCTCTCTCTCTCTCTCTCTCTCTCTCTCTCTCTCTCTCTCTTTCGAGCCTTTAAAACCTTTCTACATGTAGTCGACTCAGATGTGCTCCATCCTCCTCGACCTCCAGACCTTACTCCTTTCTCTCGACCTTTGTGGTTTATCGCTTTTTTTTTTACAATTCATTTTAATTAAATTTTTACACTGTGCCAGATGCCAAATGCCGAATGATTTAAAAGAGAGTTAGGAAAATATTTTTTAAATAATACATCTTGTACAATGTTAAACACACTTCTTATCAGGCACCAGCTAGCAGTTTAGTTCAGGCCCTACCTCCGCGATGGCTCGAGGTCTATGAGCGAAAACATTTAAAGTTCACTTTCAAAAATAGGTGACATCAAAGGTTAAGAATCATGTTTTCAATATTCATTTGTTTATTAATACTGTGTATTTTGCTAGTTATTAATTCCTTGTTTTCTTGTTATTGTTCTTGTTTTTATCTGACAAAGCGTATTGATAGATCAGCTGCAGTTAAATGATATCGCAAGTTGTTCTCAATTTGCAGCTGTCTTTTTGTGTGTGAAAAATAAGGCTTTCTCTGTGAATTTTGGTAATTTGTTACATTTGTTTTCTCATTAAATGGCATTTCTTCTTCAGAAGAAGAAGTTGCCAAAAATATACGCTGTGAGCATTTTCTCTCTCTTTGTAACACGAACTTTTATTTTTATTTTTCCAAAATATCAGTAAAAAAATTCTCGTCGCCGACATTTGTTTGAATCCATTATACATATCAGTGGAGTCGAAGTATCAAACAAACAAACAACAACAACAACAAAAAACCACAACGAGGCAATGTTTAAATACATTGTCAAGTGCTGTTATTTTATGCTATGTATATAGCAGTATCTTTAATTTTTTTCCTAGTAATATACTTTTTTTATTTTATTTGTGAAAAAAACCAAGTGATTTGCTTTTTATTAAACTAAAAAGCTGCACATCATGTATGTGTGATTGTTAACATAAAAAGTAGTTATTAACAATCAAACACGTTTTACAATGGGTGAAAAAAACTCCACAACCTAATGCCTAGTGTCAGCAGTTATTTCACAACACGTCATCTTAAGAAACATAGATTTTGCTTGTACAATTATAATTTGTCTCCATGCAAACGGTTCTATCATCGCTAGCAAGAAGAAAGTTCTTCCCTCTGTGTTGGCTGTCAGACAGGCTTTGGGCCTATACCTTGAGAGCGCATGTGCAAGAATGTTCATCAAAGAGGTTTCCGCTTCCACAGAACTTGGTCTCTAACACATATCCCAAGGGCCCCATGTGGGTTCGAACCTCGTACACTGTAGCAGACAGGCGTTCGCATGTGCGCACCGCTGAAACATTTTAGATAATATATAATTAATTTTTTAAAACAAAGTTAAATGAGATCTCGCAAAATGTTTAAATCGGTGATGTAAAGGTCAATGAACAAGTAGATGTTCACTTGAGTAACGACTCTGCAGTAATTTAGGCTCTACGACAAACGACCTTCATTACAGACTCAAGATAAAGACTAACTAAACAGTATAGGTTTAATTCTTCATCTTTGGTAGTAAATCGTCAGTACCGTTGGGTCCATCTGCCGATTATGAAATTATTTGTTGAGTGTGCTATGCACCAACAGAGGATGCTGCAGATAACGCAAAAAAATGAATTTTACTCCAAACTTCAAAAAATTTTAAACCCAAAACAGGATATAGCTATTTCCACGGGAGACCTTAATGTTAAAGTAGGAAGAAATCTTGGATCAGCGATGAAACTTGGAAACTTATTGAACTTTGAAGAAAGGAAAAGGCTCAAACAAGTGCTTCTATCAAGCCAAGGGGAACAAAGGATTACTGCCATTATAGCATACGAAGCAAAAAAAAAACATGTTGGTTAAAACAGCTGCAAGGAACGATAAAAAGGCATTTTTGGAAGACAAAGCATCTGAGGCCCAAGAAGCATCCTCTAGAGATTTAATCAGAACAAACTCCAGCTAATCCTCAACTGTCAAAGATGAACGCGGAAAGGAGGAAAAGTACATAGAGAGGAAAGGAAAAGAAATAGAAATGATGAAAGGTCCTATCACATGTTGAGAAATTGAGAAAGCCATTGCAAAAAGTAAAAGTAACGGTGCTCCTGGTGAAGATCGCATAACATTTGACATGTTGAAAGCAGATCCATCAATGAGCGTTAAGTGCCTTGTCGGTCTCTTCAACAAAGTATGGACAGATGAGAAAGTCCCAGATGCCTGGAAAAAAAGAATCCTTATCAGCTTCCAAAGAAAAGAGACCTATACCAGTGTAACAACTGGCGAGGCATTAACCGCCTGTCTGTTCCCGGCAAGATATTTTGTCGGGTCATCCTTTACCGAATCAAATCCAGTGTAGATAAGGCACTCAGGGAAGAACAAGCAGGCTTTTGTGAAGGCAGATCTTGCATTGACCAGATTTTTATCTTGCACACAATCATAGAACAATCAATTGAATGGAATTCCTCAACATACATCAATTTCATAGATTTTTGAAAAGTCTTTTGACAGCGCGCTTCATGTAACTATATGGAAAATACTCCAATCATATGGAATTCCTCAGAAAATTATCAACATCTTATCTGACGTGTATGCCAAGAACCAGTGTTGTGTGAGACATGGAGGGCAACAAAACGATTGGTTTGCTGTAAAATCAGGAGTCCGACAAGGCTGTATCATATCTCCTCTCCTCTTCCTTATTGCTATTCATTGGGTAATGAAAAGAGCTATCAACCAAAAAAAACTAAGGAAATGACATTGAAGGCGTTCAACCAGGTTGAGAATAAAAATTTTGCAGATGATTATAGCCTTACTATCTCATTCACAAAAAGACATAAAAGAGAAAACAAGTTGCGTGGAAACAACAGCAAGGTCAGTCGGGTTGAAGATAAGTCACTCCAAGTCCAAAGTCATGAAAATCAGCACAAAATCAAATAGTGATGTTCTCATTGACAGACAGAGTGTGGAAAATGTCACATATTTTAAGTATCTTGGAAACTACCTGGCTGCAGATGGTAACATCAACAGAGAGATAACAGCTAGAGTAGTTATGGCCGCCACCGCTTTTTACAAACTAAACGCCATCTGGAGGTCAAACAGGATAACAGGAAGACACAAAATTGAAACTGTACACATCTAATGTGCGATCTGCATTTATTTATGCCTCAGAGATATGGAGAACTAACCGAAGGATTGAAAGTAAACTCAGGGAATTTGAGGGATGTGTCTTAGAAGAATTTCGGGAATTCGATGGGAGCCTAGGGTTACCAGCAAGGAAATATCTGAAAGAACTGGCATACGACCAGTTGTAGAAGAAGCAAAGAAAAGAAGATGGAAATGACTTAGACATGTCCTTATAATGAGCAATTCTCGACATCCACTATTGCTCTCACAGGGAATCCACAAGACGCAAGAAAGAAAGGAAGACCACAGGGTACCTGAAGGAGATCAGTGGAAAAAGAAAGAGTGGAGTCAGAGAAGACATGGAACGAGCTCAATTATCTCGCCCAGGACAGATGTGAATGGGGGGAAGTTTGTGGGTGCCCTATGCTCTCAAGAGGACTATGGGTAACTAATTAGATCCTCCACCAGTCCTTTAGAAGTCCTATATTTATCTATTGGAGAGAAAATACAGGCCTACCTCAAAGAAACGCATTTCTTTAGGGAAGCAACACGTAGGCAAAACAGCTATAAATAATAAATCTTCTTTGTAACTTACATTTGAGTGGCGCCATTGTAGCAATGGAAACTGGGAAGGAAGGGGTGCTGAGGTCGACGTCTGTCACTGCAGAACAAAGATTGTTTGAATTAGGTGAGGTACAAAACTGACTTTGACAAAGATAATTTTTTTCGATACGTATCAGATGGCTATAATAGGCCAACTTCATTATCGAAACATGTAACAGTCACCTCTCAAATCTTAAATGTCTTCGATGCATAGAATTAAAGTTAAGCAAACAAATCAAAGTAGCCTAATCATGCCGGTATCTTAAAATCATTAATACAATATTGGTAATGAATGAGAGCTCAAATTGTACACACTTCTGCCTACCATTTTCTTTTTTTTTTTTCAAAAACATTTTCAAAATAGTACGCGAAATAAGACATAATCGAAATAGTTTCGCCCGCTTTTTTATTGTTGAATTCTGTAGACTTTAGGTTAGATCTAGATCTAAAATCTAGAAATTTGACTTAGATCTAGAAATTTTGTTATCTTAGATTTAGAACTTGATATAGAAGATATGTTGACCTTAAAGCTGTAAATATATTAGGCCTAGATCTAGCTAAGTTTTTGGTGTCATTGTTCGTCCATTTTAGGCTCTGCATGTCAAGTTTTCTTCAACCTGAAGGTCATTTTTCCCTAAGAGTGGTAGGGAATGCTGAGGTGCATATACATGTAAAATAGGATCTATATTTCATTTAGAAAAAGCACAAAAACAAAGATATAAATACAAAAGAGGCGCGGGGCGGGGGGGGGTAAACATTTGTATTGTCATACTTCAACTTCGTGGGTACACGAGGTCTTAAAACTGTCAAGTGTTTTGTTTATGCTCTTACGCCGACATGCTCCCTGGGCAAACTTGTTTGAGACGTCGTGGAGGTCATTCGTTGAAGAGACTGTCATGAACTTTGAGGGGTCAGAGGCCATCTTTTCAAGGACGTCTCTGGAACCATATGACCTCGACCCAGCGGCAATGACAGCGACTGTGCTGTTAAAAGATGGGCCTAATGGGAGAATATACGTGCTGTTAATTACCACCTAGGTTAGTCATTATCAACTCTTTATATCACATCTTATAGAGTGTAAGGTTACTTATCTATTCAAAACGAATTAAGAAATTATTAAGATTAGGTCATTAAACTTCAATGGGCTGATCAGTTGAGAAATTTCCTTCTCACGAAACTTAGAATATGATTTTAAAAGATTCAGATCCCAATAAAGTTTGAACTCCTATAAGCGTGAACATTTTTTCATTTAGTTTTACTTGCGCTTTGTTGCACCAAAACAATAGAACCCTGATAACAGTAAACCTACATATATAAGATGAACCATACTAGTTAAACATTCACGGATTTTGCAATATTTTGTTCTAAAATATTGTTCAATATCCATAAAAAGTTACATCAACCTATACATAAGAAAAAACGAAACAAAAGAATATGCCAACATGTCTTCATTCGAGTACAAACAACTGGAACCTGGATGAATCGAAAACTTGTTTGATTCACGCTATTGATATTACCGATCGTATCTCACCTTTATGAAATATACTCCTAAGTCGAAAAATACAGATAATTCGAAGTCAAACTTTCTCTACATGGTATGTGCAAAAACCCAGGACTGGGTAATTCAGAACTTTTTTCGACTTCTCCACAGATCCTTTTTACGATGTGCTTTCGCTCTTTTCAACTTGTTTCCTATCCTACCTTTAAGTGCCGCCGCCTCCTCTATGTGCTTGGGGTCTGCCCAGGTTTTCTTGGTGGCTACAACGACTGTCAGCTTGGTCGATTTGTCGCTACCGTGCTCTTTGAACATGGCACCCACCTAGGAAATAAAAGTACTTTTAAGGGTATTGTGATCAAAATTACTGTTAAGATTGAAAAGAGCCTGTGTTCGTAGGTTATCAAATCTTAATCTTGAGCAAAACAATTTTTTCTTTGTAAATTTTAATAACTTTCCCAAGATGAACGATTCTTAGTTGGTAGATATAGTGTAATATTTATCACAACAAACTGTAAAATAGTTATTGTCCTGGTAGAATAAAATTTTGTTAAGTGCTACGATCACTTTTACCGAGGAAAAATAATTCAACGAATCGAATGACACACTCAATCAGCGACAAAACAGCTCTCAAAACTTAAATTGAAACCATTCGTGTGAAGTTTTATCAAATAAGGGTTATCTTTTAATCAAGGAATGTCGTGGTAGCCTATATCATGTAGCCTTGCTCCCAAAACGTTCATAGCACCAGATGAAGTTGTTTTAGCCTTTACAACGTACTTGACTTCATTTAAAAAGAAGAAATTGCTCGACCTTTAAATTGTGCCCATAGAGTTAATGTGTAAACCTAATACAAATACATTTAGACAAGTTTGACTTTTCGTTATAGATCCTTTGTAGAGAAGGTGCGGCTTAGATAAACTTTTAAACCTTTTTGTTGTTGTTTTATGCAGGATCATCTCAGTAAGCGCCGTTCATTAAAGTTTTGACAGCATGAAATACATGTTTGTACTTGATTGATTGTTAATAATTCTGCTTATCCGTAATATAACGTAGGGACTAATACCAACATCTTGATATTAATTTACAGACAAACTAAATTATAGATAATATATTTTTTTGCTCCATAAGGATAAATGATATATACTGGAGAAATTATATTAGGTCTATATCGTATATAAGAAATCCACCCACCGTCTTGAGGCACGAGTCTGACGAAGAACTGATGTCCGTAATTTCGTAGATCGGATACGGGGTGTTTTCAGCCCGAATGCCTGTGCGGTCTGGGAGATGTGTAGTGTCCTGGCCAAAACAAAGGAGGGGATAACACACACACAAAAAAGATTTAAGAAAATATTAAACAATTTTTAACTGTTCATGTATAATTATATCATTCACAGTTGATTTGAATTAAAATTACTTTAACAAAGAGAATGAAAAAAATTATTCTTATTTTGCGGAACCTGTATTGCTTTAAAACATATCAGAAGGAAAATATAATTACAAATCCGCAAAAAGCATCAGTTGAAAGCCCAAGAACAAAAACATTCCTATTTATTATCGGTTTTTTTTTCTTTTTTTCGAAATTACTTGGTAGGTTAGCCTTTATTATACACAAAATGTTTCTGAACCCCATTCGAAAGTGGGCTATGTTATTTTGTGAATGAAAATACTGGTTGAATCAAATACCATAGAACATTATTAGTTGAAAAGATACATGAAGATTACACATTATTCAACTCTACATTTGCACCTATTGTCTTACATGAGGATGGAGACTGGCCAAGTCGGCGTGCTGTAGATTCTCTGTGATCATCAGGAGATGAGACAAACCAGCCTCTGGACCTGGTCGCGACAAAGAAAAAGGAGGGAGTTACGTCTTAGAATCATTTATAGTTAAGAAAAGGGAAACCCAGCCTAGAAATTCTTTTCTACTGTTGTTGTTGTTGTTGATATAGGCAATTTTTTTTCTTATTTCAGTATAAAAGCCAGTAGGCCCCGATAAGAAGATCTATTCAAGATTACTATAGTGGCCGCACATGCCCCCTCTCCACCCCTATCAATGCCTTTAACCTCTTAGTGGTATACATGACGTATATCGTACGTCATGCTTCTTGTGCCAATATGCCATACCTGAAGTACAGCCTACGCCATGATACATCGACGGAATGTTGAAATCGGTCAAAGACTATGTTACAAAATTAAATTTATTGATATTTCTTTATACCAATTGACTCTTCTTGGAAGGAGTAACTTTCAGTGATGGCGGGCTTTCTGTTTATCTCCGCATGGTTTTCATGCACTCCTTACAAATCTTTAACTTCAAACCCTGCGATCACTGCATAGACACCCAACACCTACTTCAGACTTCTGGAGTATGATCATTACAAGGCTACATTTTTCTGGTTTGAGTGAGATGGCAGAGAGGTCTAAACAATCTTGTTAGGCTGTGGAAAAAAATCTTCAGCTGGTTCTCCTCAAAAGAAATAACTAAGCTCCGTATAAGGAGCGAAGTTGCGACATGGCATAGGCTATGTTTCTCTAAGTGGCAAGGGGGTGGGCGCCGAAGCTACAATAAGTCCAAGGTTCGAATCATACTTAAGATAGACATTTCGGGCATTTTCACTTTAAACCTACTTCTCTCCACTGCTAATTTCCTACCTTTGAAATCTTTCATTAATCGTACATCTCTTCCTGATTTCATTTAAAATTTCACTTAAGCCATCGTAAACACTCTTAAAAATGGTTTGATGAGTTTTCAAAAACATTTTGATGAGGTGGCGTGGTGACAAAGCGCAAAGCCAAGAGAGAGACTGACAGACAGACGCAGTGAGAGAGATGAGAGAGAGGAGGGGAGAGAGAAGGGGGGTATCTAACAGAGAAAACTAACTATCCCCTTTGTGTCCAAAGAGTTTCAGTACTACACAATTTACTTATAGATTTAACTCTGGTCTGGATGTTCTTATAGATTTAACTCCTGAATATACTACGTGTAATAGGTTTAACTCCTGACACGTCAAGAGTTTTAACGTCTCCTAAGTCTCTTCATATTTACGTCATACGTCGACAGACTAAGAGCAGCACAGCTACCACATTATAGAAAACCATAGTAAAGTGAAAAGCCCGATATGTTCTTTATTATTTTATGTAATTATTTTGTTTATGCCATGTATGACGAGGCACGGCTCTTAAAGTGAGACCACCAGTTCAGAATCAAAGCTACGAGTTCCAGCAATTTTCAAGATTTGCAGGTTCGAAAGCCAAAACTGCCAAGCTGTGTGAATAGGCGATAAATAGACAGAAAGGTATGCAAATGTAAATAGAAATGCACAGAGACAAACGGATAGACACACAATCAGACGCAGAAAAAAGTGGGTGCGTCTTCAGTATAAAGGAGAGACAGTACAGTATAAAGCTCTGTATAAAGCTGCGACGATCACCTCAATGACATACTCTGTATCTCAATCTAAAGTTCTAGATCACGTTGCAAAGCCATTAATAATTAAAATGCATGGCATCATTGCCATTAATATGGACCTATTATGCTGTGTTGCCTGTGTTTATCTTGTAGTGGTGGAAGCGGTATTGGTGTTTGTGGTAGCGGTGATTGTGATGTTGTCGTAATGTTTTGAAAAGGTTTAGTGCCCGAATGCAAAACGTGTACATGTAGTCGCCAGGGTGGTTTGGTAAACAAAAAAGGCTAAACCGGTAACGTTATACGATGTCCATGGTTCTTTCGCGTTCAAAGTTTCTTTTCTCAGTTTTTAGAATAGAATGTAGCTTAAACGAGCTTCTGCTAATGAAAATCTCAATACGTATGTAATTATGGCAATAAAAGGGTTATGATGATAACCTGTATGTTCCACCTCGGTCTTGGAACAGAAGGCGACCCCAAACTTCAGTTTCGTCTCCGGTACCAGTAGCGATTTGTAGTGCACGATTACATCACGTGCCAGAGAGATGCATGACTTGTCGTCAAACACAAAGATGACGTCCACAGGTTGATCACACGATTTGTCTGTCACAAAAGAGAGGAAACGTACCTTAAGAATGTAACTAACGGCTAGAAACGGGAATTAGAACTTTCTGCTTCAGGAACTTTGATAAATTCTGTTTTAAAACATTTCGCTTTGATTTGCAAACATAATTGTATCTCTACAGCATTTGCCCAAATACAGGTGTAGGCTACAAATCGAGTTCGGGATGAGTCCAATTCCCCTATTCATTTCAGCACATCAGTCTACAACGAAATGCGCTTCAAGATATGCAGTAGAAAATACACCAACCACCTTCCTAGATCACAAACTGCTTGCGGTAACTAAAATAATGTGTCATAATATTATTGTTCTCTTTCGGACAATGGTGTGTTTTTAGTTTTAGATTTAGTACTAAAGTTATTGGAGTAAACTACCTCTTATGCAGAAGAGTTCGCTGGTGAGCCCACCTTTTGAATTTCACACACAAGCCAGGTTAATCCTGAAGCAGCCCCATTGAATCTGAACACTTAAGGCTTGCCTATAATGTACTGTACTAGTTATTTAAATGCGGACAAATTGTAAATAATCCCATAGCCACAAAGTTTTGATAACGAAAGCCATTGGTTAAAACTAAAAAAGGCTGTTATTATTTTAGCTACAAGGGATGACTAAAAAGTCCTGCCTCTTCAACCACTGTTTCCAAACGAATCATTCCATCGATAAAATTTCACACGAAGTTAAAGTTCAGGGTGCTTAATATATGAAGGCACTATAACTTTAGTGCGTAAGTTGTCACAGATCTATCAACAACATTTACTGTCAATAACTACTGTACATGTTTTGCTAAAGACGGAAGGAAGAAGAGATAATATAAACCTCCTTTGGCTTTTATAAGTAACATGATGCGCTTCATCCATTATTTCCTTTTTTTTTCTTTTTTTTTCTTTTCCACTATCTGAGTCGAGACATTAATCATCGAGAACGACTCACGGGAAACAGTTTTTTTTTTATTGCTGTGCCTTTTTAAGCACTGACCAAAGACTACTTAACTAAATATGGTAGTCTTTAGTGCTGGTAATTTGTTTCATTACACTGACTTGAACATTGAAAACTCTTGAAGCGAAGCTTGAGACTGCTTTGATTATATCTGTTCTTCGTGTAAGAGTAGGTTAATACCATCAAAATGGATAAACGTACATTTCAAAGGGCATATCACTTATTCAGGTAAAAGAGAACTGCAGTGTCCAGCCCGGTTGCATCCTTACAGCGTAATTTTCACTGAAGATATTTCTCTTATCGACTAGTGACCGTTGATGAAATGCATACTGGTGACAGCTAGGAATTTAAAGACCAAGTAGACTGAGGCTGAATAGACGATATTTAATTTCATGTCGTGTCGCACACTCGTCTGCTCCAGTCTATTACGAGCTACTTAATACAGGAGCACACGTTTTACGAAAAAAAATGTAAGTTGTAAGCCCAAATGTTGTGTACCTAGATAAGTTTTTTCTACGCTAGAGCAACGAAAACTCGTATATAACCCTCCACAGTTCAGCTTAGTAAATATCTCTCAACCAGTCCAAATGAGTCGGATGTCGCAGTAGTAACTTTACAAGATGTTGAGATTTGAAGAATGTATTTTTCTAAGCTTTCAAATGTAAAAAAAAAAACTGCCTTAAAGTATCAACTTTTTGTAAAAAAAAAAAAGTTATCTTTAGAGTTCTCTTGATTGAAACTAATTCTGGAGAAAAATAGGAATGAATCTACTTTCAACATGTATATCCTGAAAATAAAATTCTTTATCCGACAAATTTAGATTGGATGCCAAACAAGTCGTAACTAAAATGTTTATTTTTTTATAAATGCTTGCAGAGCTAAAATCCTTAAAGACAACTGATAGCGGGTAAAGAAATAAACACACGTAGCCAAATCTGACACAGAAAATTAAACTTAACAAAGAGACGGAAGGGGGGGGGGATTCAGAGACATCTAAAAGTAGTAAACTTTGAAATAATCAAATAAACTATTGCAAATTTATAAACTCTGATATTTACGTGAACACATAAACACACGATCACAGATTCGAATCTTTTCTTTTTCTTCAAAAAAATTGACAAAAACTTCCCCTTACTACTTATCACACTGACAGTTTACATAATGATGAAAAAAATTGAGAATAGAGGTTTTGAACCAAAGTCTTAGGTCCTAAAGTAAATAGATGTCTCAGCTGGTCAATAATTGGCATCAAAGCAGTAATTGTTATCAAAGTAGAGTTGGGATAAGCTTGATTTCTTATGACAAAAGCTTATTATTTATGTACTAATATGTCTTTGCCTAGACCAAGATGAAGAACTTAAAAATATGACTTATTAAACTCGTGTTTTTTAAGGTAGCAGTATCATGTTTATGTGTGCCTCAATTATAAAAGTTTCACCGAAACAAAGGAAAGCAGTCAAAATAAAGAGCGGCACAAAAATAGCATAGGAGCTAAGAAAAACGCAAGCTGTGTCTTAAGTATCATGTAAGATTCAATTTTGGTCGTTTATTCAAAGAAAGGTAAATAATTTGTAGTAACTTAGAATGTGAATTTAACAATGCGTCATCTTTGAGTACGTTTAATATGATAGGACAATGCCAAGACAATTTTTCGATTCTTCGACTCACATGTATTGTAAACTCCATTGCTTGCATCGAACACTGCAACAACAACCAGAAACGCAAATAGAATCCGCACAGAGGTAAGCATGACTGGTTTAATCACACAACTGAAGAAACTAGCACTCACGAAAGAAAGTAAGAGAAGGTGGCAAGTGACAGTGATAGCTCTGTAAAGCCGCTGTCTAGTAATACCTGTTGTAACAGCCTCGCAGCATAAAAAGTTCCTCTCCAATAATTATGATCGCTTAGAGAATTACTCAACACAACTGTTTAATGAATTATTAAAAGAAAAAAATAGTGCAATGGATGCGTGCTGAGGTGATATGATCTGTGCAGATTACATTTTAGGTTTTAACGGGAAAATAAAGCAAAACATTGAAAAAAAACAATTTACGTTTTATTCAAAACACTTTGTTGAGTTTCTAACCATGCGATCACGGTGGTTATTTCTTTCTAGAAGTTCTCGTATATGGCCATAAGATCGAAAAACTGCCTTGCTGTATCACTCTCAGAAATTGTGTTGACACTACTAACTGTGCATGTGCCGAGCTCTTAGTAGGCCTAATGAAGCACTTCCGTGTAATCGAAAAAGAATGAAAGTCATATACCGTTGCCTTTTTTCTAATGTGCCGCCTAATCTAGCCCTTTTAACCGATCTGTTACAGCTGTTGGGTGATACTAATTCAATAGCAGATTAAGTGTAAGTTGTAACATAAAAATATTCTCAAAACAACAGTAAATCTGTTATGCTGTTTTATTTATTTTGTAAAGAGTATGCTTTTTTCACAAATTCAAAATGTGTGAATTTTTCAGTACTGTATAACTTTTCCCTATGCCTAAATTGCTAAATAGCAGGCCAAGAACAAAGAACTTTTAGAGGTCAGAAAGATAGTAAAAAGATCTCGAGATGTCAGGCGTTCGTCAAAAATGTACGGGTTGCTGTACATGTTTACACACATGCACCAAGTCATATGAATACATATACAAACACACGCATAGGGGGATATACATCAGCAAGACATAAAGGAACACTGTGTGTGAAGACCATCTCAAGTCCGAGTCATCCATCAAGATTCCGTCATCTCGTGCTTTGTGAAGGACGGAAAAATGTCTTAATTAATTTACGCCTTGGTCACAGGTAGAATGATTCTCAGTTCTCAAACCCCCTTGTTGAGTCGGCGATCCAGTGTTAAAAGAGTGGAGAGGATTTCTTCAATCTAATGAAAGTATTTTAGTCTAGAGATTTGGAAAAGGCATCATAATTGTTAATTTGTTTATAAATAACTATATTAATTTTTGGTAAATATTTGAGGGTGGGGGGGGGGACAATGGAAGGGGGAGGGAGCAGGAGGAAGGAAAACTAAAGTGAACAGGAAAGAAGCAAAAAAGAAACAAAAAAAGCAAAGAAAAAAATGAATATATATAAAGAAGGCGTTATTAAATTATGAAAAAACAGAAAATTTTATAAGGACGTCTTTTAATCATGATAAAATCAATTTGTGGTTTTATTACCTTTTCTTGTCTAATACTCAGATTTTCATTCTGTCTTTTTTTATTTGAAACACAAGACAGCTTGTGAGCTAAGAACATCGTGGTTTACGTCCTTTTTACTGACCTTAAAAAATCTCGTTATCTTTTTTATAATGATACATTTGAAAGCGAAAGACTAGTTTAAAAAATTTCTTTTGTCACCGGTTGCTGTTGTTTTTAAGACCACAGCACAATTCTTGTTCTTTTGTGCTTTGTCAGCTGATCTAAGAGACGATTGTTTCCCTACATTGCTTTGCACCAACCTTCTTTCTTGTGCTAAATTGCTTGTCTGTGTTGCCTGTCACTCCAAAACAATTTTCTATGTCTTGCTTCCATCGCCTAGCTGCTCTTTCCCTGCTTTTAGCACCTCTTAAATTAACATTTTCTCCAAAATTAGAGGATGCCTTATTCATTTTTTTTTAAATCTCTCAATTACTAAAGCTTCAGTTGTTTCGTCTTCTGCAGAATTGACTTTGGTATCAATTTAACCCTTTAGTTTCATCAGTCTTTGTTTGTACTTGAAGTTCACTCTGTCCAATTTATTCTCATTGCACCATCTTACTTATAACCCCTCATTTCAAAAGCGTTGATTCGGTTAAAGCCTAAATCTTAATTTTAAGAGTCTATGGCTATCGAAATAAGCAAGTTAGTTTGTGTAGCTGCTAATCTACACAGCTTTTAAAAAAGTCCATCACATGCAGCATTTCTTTCCTTTTTCTCTTTCGATCACACACCCTCTCTAATCCTATCTCATCCTGTCTGCCTATCTCACTCACCTCTCTCTCTCTCTCTCTCTTTCTCTCTCTCTCTATATATATATATCTATCTCTCTTCTATCTTTTAGGTTTTATCCTTTCTCTCCAATTAGTTGTATAAGACAAGATGTGACACCCTGATCCCCACCCCCTCTGTTTCTTCTCTTTACAGCTCTTTTTGCTCTTCCTTTCGTTTCTGTTTTTTTCCTTTACCTTACTGTTTTTTTAGTCTTTTGTACTCTCCCACTCTCTGTGATCTTCAGTCTGGCCTAGGTTTTGCCGCTAGAACATTCCCTCCACCACAGAGAGAAAGAGAGAGAGGGGTGTGTGTGGACGAAACAAAGAGAGAGAGAGAGAGAGAGAGGGGGGGAGAGAGGGAGAGTGGGACAAATAGTGTATTAGCTATTAAGTGCATAGTTTTAAGATTAAAAGAATAAGAGGGGATAAGAGTCAAGGACATAAGTGTTACCTTTGTCTCAGCTAATCTTTATTATCGGAAATAATCCCGAAAATTGATGGAAAAACGATTTACCAATTTCCCATGGGAAAACAACAGGAAGAGATAGATAGATAGATAGATAGATAGATAGATAGATAGATAGATAGATAGAGAGAGAGAGAGAGAGAAATAAAGAGAGGGGGACGTGTAGTAGGATATTGATATACAAGAAAGATAGATAGAAAAAAAAATTTAAAGTGTCTTGACTTGAATCGATGAGGCAAACGGAAAACAAACCACAAAAAAAAGAGAAATAACGTCATAGTTCGGGATTATGGTAAAAGGTTAAAGATTGAAGCAAGAAAAATGAGTAAAAATACGAACGAAGGAATCTGGAGAGTTTGATGGGATGTAAATGTAAACACTGGTCAAGCATATTTAATGAAAGCAAAAGAAAAACAGACTTAAAAAATGGCTTAAATCGATGAGACAGGCGGAAAACAAAAACAAAAATAGAGATAACGTCATAGCTTGAGAATATGGTAAAAGGTTAAAGATTAGAGGGAGAAAAAATGAGCAAAAAGACGAACGAAGAAATCTGGAGAGTAAGATGGGATCAAAAGGTAATCACTGGTCAAACGTAGGCATTGAAAGCAAAAGAAAAAACAGGCTTTGAAAAATGAACAAGTAAAATGACCAGAAAGATGAAAAAGTTAACATTTTTAAAATTGCGTCTTAACTTAAAAGTAAATTTATGGCTTTGTGTTAATTTTAACATGTAAGTATCAAACTTAAGGAGCGTAGTGGCTCTATCATGGTATTGACACTAACTCTAAAAAGTTTAGACCTCTTTACCTTCAATAAATCTTTGACTAAGAAGCCCATCGAATTCATTTATTTTGGAGTCGTTGTTTTTTTTTCCTTCTTTGCTACTGACAATGAAAAAAAAAGCTTACACCTCTAAGACTTTTGTTATGTTATTAAAGCTTAACACATATATACAATGCTAGAGATAAATACTCTCTATACAAATATCATTGCTAGAACAAGTATTTTTCTTGAGCACTCTGTGTAGTTGAATTTTGTTCTCCTAATTTTTTATTACTCTTCAAAGACACCATACATGTTTCAAATGAATGTAACCACTTTTCACTGCCATTCACAGGCTTGTGTTCTGCTTCAGTTACGTGCAACCTCTTGAACAACGCAAATTACTGTAGTTGGCAAATTGGTTGATATGCATGGCCTATATTATTTTCACATGAAGTAAAACAAAATTGCATCAAAATCGATGTGTATTCTCAGGCTTATCATTTACTCCGTAAACTAAATTGTAGGCCAACAACGCGCCAATTAAAAGCTCATGTGTTATTTTTTTAAATCTATGCGTTGCATATACAATTTTACAAAATTTACATAGAAAGAAAGCTTCTGTGACAACCGTGAGGGTTTGGTTTGACTACTAAAATTTAAAGTTTGATACGTGGCGAATGCTGACTGGATTAGGTAACCTGGTTTCATTTTTGTTTCGCCTGCATTGTGAAGATTGTACAAAATACGTCGGGCGTTTGGCAGGGAATTGAACACTGCGGTATAAAGGGACAACCCTTAATTCTAAGAACTGCATTCTGAGGTTGCGTGTGTTTGAAATTTTCTCAAAAATGTTGAATTGTCTGTCAGGCACAAACTTTAATTCAATTTTAAATTGGTTGGTCTGTGTTTGACTAGCTTGTACAGTGTGTGAGGCTATACGCCGTAGTCACAATTGAATACAGAAAGGAGAAATGGTGTCCTAATATTAAATCAAAAAGTTTTATTAAACATTAACTTAAACCAGACATATCTGTGTCCGCTCTTGATTTATTAGTCTTGTAAAATATTACAAGATAACACATCTCCTGTAAAGCTAATTATCTTCTTTTTCTTCCGTTGTAAGTAATCAGTTATTTAACGGCATTATTTACAGTAGCAAAGACTACAAAAATAACAAGACTAAATGTATTCTCAAAATTACAATCAATAACACGCATACAACGTTAGACCCTAATCGCAAGATCATTGCTTATTATTTTGACGTTATCATTAATATGTGTTTACATAGTTTAAATGTTTTTTTTTAATTTACATAGCAACGATCTCTTCAAATTTAAAAAAAAAAAAACAACATGCAAAATTTAAAAGTATCAATCCTTTTAAACGCGATTTAAAACCAGGTTTGCACTTCTGCTGAAGTGAACTAAGTATGAGGGATACCTTTCACCGTTCTAAATTTATTTATAGGCATTACATCATCTCGTAAAATATTGACAGGCGCTTTGAATTTTCTAACTTTGAGTTGTTGTTTTTTTTCTCCAATCAAGATCAAATATTCTTTCAGCAACGTCAAGCCTTTAAAGAAGAGATTTGAGCATTGGAAGCAGAACAAAGATGGACCAACTTTCACTTTCAATTCAAACTGCAAATTCTTCTGAATTTTACCCTTCGTTGAGTCAAAGTGCCTGGTATATAAGGGTGGTTTATCTTCTTAACATAAGCTGTACTTTAAGCGTCGTTGTTTATGGTTTCTCGTCGCTGGCCAACAGCGTTGTCGTCTTGGTTTTCTTCAAAGTTGGTTTCAAGTCCCCTTCCAACATAGGCTTCTTTGCTTTGGGCATCACCGATGTATTGGTTAGTATCATCTGGACCCTCTTCAATGTAAGGTCACATACGGGGTTGATGAGAACGTTTGACGACTTCTTCCCCATAGAAATATGGAAATATTTGATTGTATGCGTCGACGCTATCACCTCAATTGGTTCATGGATAACTGCCATCCTTATATGGGAAAGACTGTGCTGTGTTGCATTTCCCTTAAAGGTGAGATAAACTTTACCGCCTGGTTTTCATTATTTAGATGATGAGTTTTTTAGTCTTACAATGAACTTAAATTACTTAAATTATTATAGACTTAAATTTTTTACCCTCAAGGGACAACTATTGTTTAAGAGTCCGAACAGCTGAGGCCCACAATCCCCCTTCACTTTTGTGATTCAACCTCTTCCACAGAGGAACGCTTGTAATTGTTAAATCTCCAACAGAATGAGCTGAAAAATCCTAATTCGTCGAACATTTCTTTCAAGAATTGGGCACTTAGCCTAATTTCATTTTAAAACCTACACCAGATGTATCAATCGATCACCCTCCCCTTCCTCAGTCGTCAATACACTGCCTTTCCCGGTTGAACTGTGAGTGAAATTTAATGCAGCCTCGGTAAAATTGTGACCACGGTCCAACTGCTTGTTGGAAATTAGGAACCGCGCTGTGAATCTACAAAGTAGGTGTTTGTAGGTTGCACTCTGTTTGCTCACAAAGGTTATAAATATTGGGCTTGTGATGACCATTTTAAATATCAGATATAGGGAGGAATGCAGACTGAGTAGTGGGTCCACCCAGTCTCAGTTCTTTTGTTCCTGTATGATCCGTGAGAGCTGCTGCTACTACTACTACTACTACTACTACTACTACTACTA